>PVJH01010494.1:0-73547 GCA_004026705.1 Nesogale talazaci
CCCCCTTCAAAAGCCTCCATAGTGATTGAAAGGCCTGGAAAAATGAATTTATACATGTAATTTTGGGGCCTAAGAACCAACTATTTGTGTTTTCCTTATTTCTTATGGCAAAAATATGTTCTCAAACTTCTCTGTGCTCAAACAAGAATTTGGAATGAATTGAGTTCGACAATAGGTCACACTGTGTTCAACATTCTTCACCAACACCATAATTCTGAGACATTAATTCTTAATCATTGTCCCAATTTTTACATGCCTATTAATTGGAAAGACCATGACTTGTGTACCTTAGTCTTCAAAGTGATGTATTTGCTTTTCAATAATTTAAAGGGGTCTTTTGCAGCAGATCTGTCCAATACACTCTGTCCATTGATTCTTTGACTTCTATTTCTGTCAGTGCTGATTGTGGATCCAAGTAAAATGAAATCATTGACAAGGTCCTTCCTTTCTCCATGTATCATGATATTGTCTATTGGTTGGGTTGAGAGGACTTTTGTTTCTTTATGTTGAAGTGTACCCCATACCGAAGGATGTGTTCTTTGCTTTCCAAAGTTAAGTGCATTAAGTCTTCTTCGCTTTCAGTAAACGAGGTTGTATTCTTGCCATATTACAAGTTGTTAGTGAGCTTCCTTCACCTCCTTCTTTTTCAGAAAGCCCATCATCACAGAATTGCTCAGCATGTAGATTGAATAAGTCTGGTGAAAGGACACACACTTTTCCTCATTTTACGCCATTCAATGTATGCTCGTTCTGTGTAAAAGACAACCTGTTAGTCTCTGTACAAGCTCTGCGTGCATAGAATGAAGTGTTCTTGGAATCACATTCTCAACATTGTTAGTTATAGTTTGCTATGGTGCATACTATTGAATGCCTTTTCATAGTCAATAAAGCAGAAGTCAACATCTTTCCACTATCCTCTGCTTTCAGTCAAGATCCATCTGACATCAGCAATGTGACTAGCTTGAATTTCTGGAAATTCCTTGGATTTGGCATTCTGTTGCAATGGTTTTGTCATGGCTCACAAAAAATATTGGCATGTGATACTAGTGATATTTTTCTAAAATGCCCATCCTCTGTGGGCTCACCTTTCTTTGGGATGAACACAAATATGAAACTCTTTCAGTTGGTTGGCCAACTGTCTTTCCATTTGGGGGGCATAGATGAGTGAGCGTATTCAGCATGGCCTCGATTTGTTGAAGCATTCACACTGATTTTTTGCCTCATTGCAGTTTGGACTTTTTCCTTTTAGAGCACTGGTTCTTAATTTATTCTACTGCTCACCAGAGATAAAGCTTAACCAGGTTTTATGTGCAGTGACTCTATGTTTTCCACATTCTTTTGCTTTTTCCCACATCCAGTATTTTTCTCATAGAATCTTTTAATATTTCAACTCAAGGATTGAGATTTTTCTTCCATTCTTTTTTTAAATCATTTTATTGGAGGCTCATACAATTCTGATCATAATCCAAACACACATCCATTGTGTCCAGGACATTTGTACATTTGTTGCCCTCATCTTTCTCAAAACATTTGCCTTTTATTTGAGCCCTTGTTTCAGCTTCTCATTTTTCCCCTCCCTCCCTCCCTACCCCCCTTCCTCAGGAATCCTTGCTAATTTATAAATTATTATTATTTTGTCATGCTGTCTGATGCCTTATTTCACCCACTTTTCTGTTGTTCATCCCCCAGGGAAGAGGTAATATGTAGATCCTTGTAATCCGTTTTTCCTTTCTAGCTCACCTTCCCTCCACCCTCCAGGTATCGCCATTCTCACCACTGGTTCTGAGGGGTTCTTCTATCCTGGATTCCTTGTGTTTCCAGTTCCTATCTGTACCAATATACATCCTCTGGTCTAGCCAGATTTTCAAGGTAGAACTGGGATCATGACTGTTGGTGGGGATGAAGCATTTAAGAACTAGAGGAAAGTTGTATGTTTCATCTTGCTACAATGCATCCTCATTGGCTCGTCTCCTCCCCAAGACCCCCTATAAGAGGATGTCCAGTTGCCTACAGATGGGCTTTGAGTCCCCAATTTGCACCCCCCCTCATTTACAATGATCTTCCATTCTGTTTACCTTGAGAAATAGTGTGTTCTTCTTTTGGTTTTCTTTCTTAAGCTCTTTTGACTTTCATTATAATATTTACTTTTCTCTAACTATAATTTGAAATGATTTGTTTAGCTCTTTTTAGTCATTATTTAGCTCTTTTACTTCTTAACTGCTACCATTCACCTTAGCTAGTCTATATTTGAGAACAGGTTTCAGAACCTCTTCTGGTCTTTTTTCTTTCTTTTTTAAAAAATGACCTTTTGCTTTCCTTTTATATGATATACTTGATACTATCCCACAATGTGTTTGTTCTCATCATTTCTTGAGATGACTTCAACACATGAGTAGTATATACTTGGTCATACTTGAACTCTTTTTTTTGGTGGGGGGGGCGGCATCACTGCTCTCTGGTGGTGGGAGTAGGAGGCCCAGCCCCACTGCTGGAATTGAGCCTTCTTCCCAGTGGGCCGCAGTCCTGCGCACAACCTCTACGCCACCAGGGCCCAGCCCCATACTTGAACTCTTATAGACTTGTCTCGAAGAGAAATTAAAGCATTTAAAAGGAAAGCTGGATTGGAAATAATCTTCTAATGTTCAGGAAATTATATTTATCAAGGTCTTAAACAGTAGCATAGGCTCTTTTGTTCTTTTAAAAGCTTTATATATTTGGTACTTATACTTTTTGAAAATAAATAGCATATTCTTAATAGTTTTTTTCTAGTTAGGCAGGATAAACAATCCTGGGGAAAAAACAATTTATTTTCATGCTATGTATACATGTTGTAGCAGTCATGTACTTTGGTGTCAATTTCATGACTGGGAGTATAGGGGTGGAGTCTAGCCTGTCAATCTGGAGATAGCCTATGAGAACTCTGGGTGGGCATGACTTTCTCTGGAGAATTCTGGGAAATCTCTTGGTATTTCTCATTGGGGGTGACTCAGTCCCCTGGAGACACACTACTGACAAGACACAAGGTTAAGTCTCTTCAAGATGCACTACTGACAAGACAAGATAGCAGCATGCTGATAGACCCTGAGTCCTGGAGGAGCTGATGGAGAAACATACCCTGGGCTTACCCTGATGGAACCAGACCTCTGGAGCTGGAGAAGCTACGTGGAGATTCCTGCCAGTGCTGAGATGCTTTGACCACCGTGGATACACAAGACTGCATCCACTGGCCTGTGATTGTCCTATCATCATTACATGTGCTTCTTGAATCTGAAGAAGACTTTATAGACTGGTATCGGACAAATGGGCTAAAATCAGACTTGTGGATTGGACTGGATTGGGTTGGGATGCTTTCTCAGTGTTCCATTCCTCTTGTATATAAACTTCTCCCTTATAAACATATGCATGTTTATGAATTTGTTCCTCTAGTCTACCTGGACTAACACACATGTTTTAATCAGCAATTGAAAAAAAAAAGTCCTAAAAAGCTGTATCAGCATCTGGGTTCTTAAAGGCTTGAGGATAAATGGGCAGCTATCTAGCTGAGAAAAAAATAAAGTCCAGATGGGAAAAACACAACATTCTGTGTGATCACGATATGTTGAAGGGATCAGGCATCAAAGAACAAAAAGTCATATCATTGTGAATGAGGGGGAGTACAAAATGGGGACTCAAAGCCCATCTGCAGGCAACTGGACATCCCCTTACAGAGGAGTTGCAAGGAGGAGATGATCCAGTCAGGGTGCATTGTAGCAAGATGAAACATATCACTTTCCTTTAGTTCTTAAATGCTTTCTCCCCTCCACTATCATGATCCCAGTTTTACCTTGCAAATCTGGCTCAGAGGATGTACACTGGTACAGATAGGAACTGGGACCACAAGGAATCTAGGATAGAAGAACCCCTCAGGATCAAGGGTGAGAATGGTGATACCTGGAGGGTGGAGGAAAGGTGGGGGAGAAACGTGGAGCAAATGATAAGGATTTACATATATCCTCCTCTCTGGGGGGTGGGCAGTGGAGAAGTGGGTGAAGGGAGACATCGGACAGTGTAAGATATGACAAAATAATAATTTATAAATTATCAAGTCTTCATGGGAGAGAGGGGAGCGGGAAGGGAGGGGTAAAATGAAGAGCGGCTATCAGGAGTTCAAATAGCAAATGTTTTGAGAATGATGAGGGAAACATGTACAAAAATGCTAAACACAGTCGATGTATGTGTGGATTGGGATAAGAATTGTATGGACTCCAATAAAATGATTTAAAAAATAACAACAAAAAGCTACCTCAAATATTTATTCTAAATTGTATTTAGAAACATTTTTTAAATCACATTGAGCAATGTAGCAGTCATTGTTCTCTAACACCTACCTCCAAATCAGTAAACTTGAATCATGCTATAAAAATTAGCTTCAGAAATCTGTAAAAGTATAGAAATGCTAACACTGTTACAATTAAACTGCCTAAAGGCATACATGTTTGGTGGTACTATTCTGTAATCATTAGACTGCTAACACCAAGCTTAACAGTTCAAACCTACCAGCCACCCTGGGAGAAGAGATGAGACTAGATATTCTCCTAGAGTCTTAGAAATCTTATACAGGGTTACTACGAGTTGAAATCAAGTCAATGGCAGTGAATTTTTTTGTAGAACAGTATGTTTACAATTGCCCGATACAGACAGTCATATTAAATATTTAACTCTCAGTTTTTGAAAAATTGAGAGAACTTTAGATATTTTGTGAATGAAGTATGTTGGTCACATACATATTTGAATTATTTATGCAGTGCTTAGGAAAATTTACAATCTAAGTTTAATTAAATTTTTGATATCTATAAAGCTACTGCATAAACAAGTAGAGTTTTACTAATTACTAATACCAGATATATACAAAATCCATGCCTTAGGGAGAAGGAATTTCCAAATACAGTATTAGCTTGTCAATTCAACTAGAGATGTAGTGATAAGAATAATTGTAGATTTGGGTTTTTTTTGTTTTTTTGACATTTTAGCCCTGAATACCTAGGGTGCTGAAAAGTCTCTTTTGTGAACTTTCTCTTATGTGTTAGGCTGGATTTTCAAGACAAGCGAAACCAGAGCTGCTTATATTTATGTGTATATATAGAAAGATGTGTATCATGAAATGACTCACACATTTGTAACTTGAGGATGTTCAGTTTGGTTCAAGTCCATGGTCAGATGTAAACTGAAGGCTTCTCCTGATGCGTGAGCTGCAGGGACTGACGACGGGTAGCAGGGAGGCAGGGAAGCAGGAAGAGCACAGGCTGGTGGAAGCAGAGCTGATGGTTCCTGAGATCAGCAGGCAGTTTAATAGGTGGCCCACAGACCAGATCTAAATCCAGCAGAGGTGAGCCGCCTTGCACACAGTGTCAATCTACACCAAGAGCAGGCCACAACTTGAATGAAACCCCCTCAATAGTACCAAAACTGTGACTAGATTAAGGAAATGATATGCTACCCTATTCTTCCCACAACTGCCTGGTTGCTTCACAAAAGATCCTACCATGGATCTTTTTACCACACTACATTAGACCATCCCATGGGAGGAGCCTGGTGCACTCAAGCTAAGCTTAAATCTAACTATTACACCTTTCTATTCTAGGTTATGCCCTAGAAAGTATGCAAACTCATTCCATGGGAGGCTACATACACTCCACCAACATTAGTAACTATCGCTGCGTTTGTGTGACAGATACTGTCATACAAATCATTTCATTTAATGCCTTTCCCACATTTCCATCTTCATTTCACAGAGAAGCCAAGGACTCCCAGAGAGGTTGTAGCATGAGACCAAACCCAGGATTGTTTTTTCCAGGAGGTATTTTGCACTTTGCAAATCCTCCTTTAAAAAAAAATCAACTCTATTTTGTTTTTATGGACTAAAAGTAAAGTCAAACCAGTTACATTTGAGTTGATTCTAGCTGATGGCAGACTTGTTTGTATCCCAGGGGACTTCAGTGACTGCGATCTTTCAGAAATTGATTTCCAGCCCTTTCTTCAAGCTGCTTCTAGGTAGATTTGAACTTCCAACTTCTCAGTCATAGCCAAACATTTAATCCTTTGTGCCATCCAGGGGTTCCTTTCAGGAATTAAGTTATGCTTAGTAATATAGTTTATGTAACTCTGTGTAAAGAGAATTTTTTTAGAAAATGTTTTATATTTGAGTTAACAAATGGTTGCTATATTTACAAGATAAAATTCTAATTCATTCAAATGAATTTCATGTTCTGATATATAATCAAATGACCCATTTTCAAAATGAAGCTTTTTATTATTATTTTAATTCTCAGCAAAGGACTAATCACTAAAATCAGTGTTAAAATGAAGAACTGGAAAGCATAGTTAAAAACTATTGGAAGCCTGCTGTTAACATGCTGCCCTGGGAATTTAGAAATATTCTCAATTTCAGGCAAAAGAGCATACATAAATTTGCTCCTCAATGAAGTTATCAGAACAGTGGATACATATACACCGCACATACATAAAAACCTTTATACATATATTAGCAGTTAGTCCATAGATAATTTCCTACCATAGCATCTTTATTATTGAGGAAAATAGATAGTACTGCTATTATAGCCTAATTAGTGATACTTCTTCTGTTGAGAACAATAACCAGCGTCCTAATGCCCTGGTTTGATAAGACGAACAATAAGTGAAGCTTTAACAAAGCACTGTATTGTTTGAGAAAATCCTTGACACATTTTTTGGTTAACTGTTTCATGGAGGGCTTTTCTCTCAGCAAGCTATGATTAAAATTAAAAAGTACAATATTCAAAATTGGTTTTTGCTAACAAACTTAGCCGCATGAGAGACATCAATGGTAGCAAATCAAAACTCCCTACCTGAGCTGAGGACTAAAAGCTGAATTCAAGTGTGTGTTTTCCCAAAGCCCTGCTGAATATGTTGTCTAGATTGTCTCAGAGAAGGCTGGAAGCAAAACACGGGTGTGTCTACCCAACAATCCCTGACTCTGTTTATAACAACTGAAGCTGTGCCTTTCCTATCAGAGTCCCATCAGAAAGGGGAGGGGAGGAAGAGATAAGCCCTTCATGAAACTGTATCCTTCAAGAACAACCAGTCACTTCCTGCAATCAAAACCATGCTAACATGTGGCTTGTTCAAATAAAAACTACTGGACTAGAGCCAAACAAGGAAAAAGTAATTGATAATGTGGTTTTTCAGAAACCATCCATCCATCAAATGTGTCAGTCCTTCATAATACTTTATTTCCCTTCTGAACAAAGATTCTAAAAATTCATTGTGTGCACTTTAAAACAAAGTGTCCTTGTGCTTGGTTTATAAAGATTCTCTTTTAGTTTGGGTTTGTTTTGTTATTTGATTACATTCCCTCCCATGCTGCTTTCGTTTGTTCTTCTTGTTTTTTTTTTATTCTCCCCGCCCCCCACCCCTTAGATTTCTGCCGTTCTTAAACAAAGCATCTTTGTGCTGTATCAGCTTACATTTTCCTTGGATTGCGTGTGGATGATGCTTTTCACTGACTTCAGCACTGGAGTATTGTAGCCATCGCTTTAGTAAGTAGACTGTAACAAACAGATTCACGGGCCCCCTTTTGTGCATTGCATTTTATTAACCTGCCAGGGGAAGCCGCTGCTCAGAATAAGGCACACGGGTTATTGCAAACAGTGGGAAACACTGCAGAACTCTTGGGTCATACTTGTGGCTAGAGAAAGCCATGAACAATTATTACCAGAGGCGGTGCGGGGGAGGATTCGTGGGTGGGGGGGGGAGACGGGGCCTCCCCGGAAGGAAGGGATGCGGGGGTGGTGTTCCTTTACCAGTGAATTATCTCTCTGATGCATGGCCTAATTTTTGAACTAAAACTTTTCATTCATTTTTTTGGACCATAAACATTAGTCTACAAAACTGAAAGGTTAATTCGCCATCACTTTTCAAACAAAATGTCTATGAAGTTCGTTTCAGGGACACTCGCTTAATTACACTGCTGAAATCCAAAAGAAACAGACTCAGGTCTATCGAGTTGATATTGAAGTCGGGCTGAGCAGAGATTTTGTGCTCCATACGCATATACAATTGTTTCCCGGGGGTGGTAAAGGCCATACACTTCCAGGTACATGTTTTAGGAAATAGCACGTTTAACAGCGTGAACGTGATAAAAAAAAAATAGAACAGCCCATAGTATTTTCTCAGTTAAAATGCTGATGGAAAGCAACAGCACCGGAACCTCTCCTCGACAAAACCATTGAGTGGGTTTGAACTGCCAACCTTGTCACATCATAGGGTGCTCGGCAGAGTGGGAGAACAAGGCGGGACAGAGCTGAGCTCCAGGAGAGACCAGGGGCCCTGGTGGGAAGGAGACTGTGGCCCCTGGCCACCCTTTGGATCTGGAAGTGGACGCAGCCCCAAGACTCTGTTTTAAACATACCAGTCTATGAAGCAACCCATATCACTGGTGAGAAACCGCACCTGAGAAAGCTCAGCCCTTTGAGATCAAGGGGGCAGCCTTTGCCAGGGTGAAGTCCCAAACTATCAGGAGAGAAGGAAGGACCAGAAGCCGGAAGGGGGAAGTCAGATGAACTATGCCACCTTGGGGCGATTGCGGTTGCTGTTTTGGAACAAAATGCCTCCTGTGAATTGTTAAGGGGGAAACTGATGATCTGCTCTGTAAATCTTCACCCGATTCACGACGCAAAGTTATATTGCAAAGCCCACCACATGAGAGTGTCGGTTTCCTATTTCTAGCTAGCTGTTTCCAACATAGTACGATCTTATCGTAATCACATTGGTGTACTTCCAGTACTGTTATCGATCTGCTGATTCTTTCGACTTATGTGTAGATTTTGTCATCAGTGCCTTAAGAGCCCTGGGAAAACAAACAGGAGCCAGGTCCCCTGAGGTAACTGGGCCTCACTGGCCACTAAGTCCTGGAAGGAGAAGCCCAGGCGTCTCAGGGGAAAGTCTCTGTTTTAAAAATGCCAACGAGAAGTGCTTCTGCGTTGCAACAAATCCTACCCTTGGCATTTCTCTTTTGGCCTGCTCAAAAACAACACTTCAGAAGGAGAAAAAGAAAGAAGGTCACATTTGTACTAGATAATAATAGCAACTTTAATTTGTAACTGCACTTCTGCCTATGCTATATGAACACTAGAAGAGCAAAAAGAAGCCAATGTTCATGCTTCATCCAGAGATTGTGACACAAAGAAACATAAGCGTGTCAAGGGTCAGTTCCAGGGTTACTTTTGGAGGAAAAATATTAGCAATCTGGAAATGGCAGAGGTCAACCACTAAATCAACATCCACCGTGGGTCCCTTGAAAAAAACTCATTTCATGCGTGTGTGTGTGTGTTGGGGGGGGGGAGGGGTAAACCTACTAAAGAAGTCAATGATACAAATTTTGCCTTTATAGGAACTCGTGAAGAAGTGGGGATTAAGGGGAATTTCTTTTGTTTTGTTTTTCAGCTATCATTAACAGCGTGTCAATTTTGCTTTCCTTTTGTACTAAGCATTGTGGGAGGGTGCAAATGAAACAGGGTCAGTTTTCGTAATAGATGTATGCTTTGTTCTGTGTATTTTTCTGTCAAAGGCATCCTCAAAACACATTTAAGAGAAGTTTAGGATCATTATAAAAGGGGTTCTAAAATAGCCAATATTCAATTTCTGATCTCTGAAAGATTTTTGTCACAAGCCATTGTCATCCGGACAAGACTTTCTGAGTTCACTGAATCAAGCAGGGCTGAGAAGATGAGCTTCTTCCGTAGAGAGAGGAAGCCAGGTGGTGAAACGTGCTGCCCTCGGGTAACAGGAAAGCATACTGAAAAGAAACAATAAGCCTAAGCCTATTCCTCTTGGACTGATGGATTATGAAGAGAAGGACTAGAGAAAGGTTAGTAAGGCATCAGGTCTGTATTCTCTGTTTTGCCTCTTGGGATCAACATTCACGTGGGATATAATACACTGATTTAGTACACACTTTTATTCTTTTCATACTTTGACATCTATGAATCAGGATGCATCTGAAAAGTTTCCTTCCCTCTGCCTAGGACTGAGGATCCTTAGAGCTCTACTCCTACCCAAACGTGGGTGTGCTGGATGAATTAAGTAAATGCCACCAGGTGGGTGGATTCTTCTGTCATGAAACAAGGAACATCCCTTCTTTCAGTGTAGAAAAACAATGACATAGTCTCAATGAAATGTTTTAAGCTAAGGAGTCAGGTGAAGGAAGAAGATCTGTTGCCCACTTTTCCATTTAGGGCTTTGTTTGATGACTGGTTCTTGGTCAGACCAGAGAAAACTCACTGTCAATCACACAAGCCAATGGCATCTGGACAAGACTTTCGGAGTTCAGTTCTCTGGAGAATGTCCTAGAAGGAAAGTCACCAATATTCCATGGTCACTAGTACACAGCAATGGAGGCCAGCCCTTCTGAAAGAAAGCAGACTCTTGTGAAGATCCAGGGTGCCCTGTGCTAACTGGCGGACACCACCGCCACCATCACAGAGCCATTTAAGAAAACCCATGTGCACAATAGAGCAGAAATCGGAAAGATAGAGCGAGTGTTTAGGCAAGCAGACTGTAAAAAAATAATGAAGGGAGAGATAGTGCAGGCACTGTGGCTCGCTCTTGAACATGTCCTCTTAGTGACTTCCTGGCAGCATTAACTTCCCCAAAGCACAAGTATGCTTTCAGTAGAGAAGAGAAAGCCACTTTGGTCCCTGATTTCTTATCTGAAGTTGAGTATTAGGAACTCCTGTCATCAACAGAGTCTCAGTGACAACTGGGATATGTTTCCTTTGGCACTGAGTATAGTCTATCCTTCCTTCAGAGAAATTTCAGAGATTGTTCAGAGGGTAATTTTGTGGTAGAATTCTTGCTGTTCTTTCTGGAGATCTGGGTTCTATTCCCAGCCAATGCACTTCATGTCTGTCCACGAGAGCTAACAACAGCAACAGCATCCTTCCCTCCACCTAGGACTCAGGATTCTTAGAGCTCTCCTTCTACCCAAACGTGGGTGTGCTGGGTGAACGAAGTAAATGCCACCAGGTGGGTGGATTCTTCTGTCGTGAAACAAGGAACATCCCTTTTAATTCAGGCGGGTTCCCTTTTTAGAAAGCCATGTTTATTCCAATAATCAAGGCCATTAGCTTGGTGAGATGGAGAGAGAGGAAGCAGTTAAACATGCTCTTTCCCCCCTTTTGTGTTTATAGCTACCCAGAAGTGAACATCAATATTTAAATGTCTGAATTATCTTAGGCTTGTAAAAAACCAATTAGCTACTCCTTGGGGCCAGTGGATGGAGCCTCAGTGGGGGAGTAGTATGAGACTGTTTAGTTCTTGTGGTCAAAGGCATAGAGAACTGGGAGAGTTCAGAGTAGCAAGGGTCAGTGCTGGGTTAGTGTGGTCTCATGGGACAGTGAATTCTGAAGGGGCAGTCCATGGCTGGCTCAGGAGTCTATGGAAGCCCTTGTAAGGCACTTTGAAAATAATTCAGCGGGATTGTTGACAGCACATCAAGCCTTTGACTAGAATAACTGCATCACTAGACATATGTCATAGATTTGAGACTTTCACGCAGGTAAGGTTAGGGCCACGTCTAACTTTTCGGTAGAAACCTTTAGACTCAGCTGTGGCAATTCTAATTCCTCTGAAGACATAGGACCTCTTCTCTGGTCAGAGCCTGCATGCTTGTATCTGAGAGCAGAATCCATCTTCTGATTTTACAGTTCTTTGGGGACATCTATCCCTGGGCCCTCTGTAGAGACATATTCTTGAGGGAGACTTCTCATTTCCTCATGATCTAGGTTTCCACAATTTCTAGCTCTTGGAGGGCCACAATTATAGGCAAGTTTGATTGAAAAAAATTTCCTGTGAAAGACACCATTAGTTACCTTGCCAATACACATTCACCTATTTCCGAAAATATTTGTCTATATCCACCTTGACTTAAACAGGACAAATAAAGACAAAAGAGAAATCATCCAGATAATGGAGACCATCAGCATGAGACCATGACGCTGTCCAAGAATTCACAGAAACCTATCCACTTGCAGAACATGGAGAACAAAGGAAACTCACAAAATCATGATTGGCAGCAGATTAATGGATCCCAGTTGAAAGAAGGATGACGTAAGCAGGAAAAGGCCCATGACCGTTACTGAACACGAGAAAAGCTTGAAAGATTGGCTCAGGGACCTCCAACCAAGACAGCCATTGATTATGTGACCTTAGTGCCAGAAACTCCATCAAGGGGACACCCAGGCAAGTCTCTGAGGGAGAGATTGCCTGCATCTGCTTGAGCTGGTTGTTCCCATGGTAACAATCCGCCTACAAACACACTGCACCTGAGGGAAAAGCTTTTCACATTGATAGGTAATGAGACGCTGAATATATGTAGACATTCAAACTGTAGCTTAATGTATACCTCTCAAAAAATTTGAAAAACCCATTGCCGTTTAGGCTATTCTCACTCATAGAGTACAGGCAGAGAAGAACTGGCCCATGTGAGTCATGAAGGCTGTAAATTCTTATGGGAATATCTTTCTGCCAAAAAACAGCTGGTGATTTCCAATTGCTACCCTTCTGGTTACCAGTCCAATGTATAAATGCCCATACTTCCCTTTCTCGAGTCATAGATTTTATTAAAAATCCTTTGATCACACTTAGCTTGGTGGACTAGTTAACAGCTTCTTCAGATAGCTACTTATTTTAGGACAAGTCTTAAAGGCCCCAGACACTGTTTCCATAGTTAGACACCATCTGCTTCCTTCACCAAGCACCCATAACCTCAGTGATCCCCTCATGAGGGTAAGTATCAAGCAGGGCCACCTAGTAACAGCTAATTGTTCTAAGATTAGGGTTTATACCTCCAGGTGGGGGCTCAGAATACAGTCAGAGAATATACTGTTTATATATCTATAGTCCACTTCATATGCACCATATTAGCTTCCAGAGAAATGATATTTAAAGTAACCTCCCTGCAACATTTGACATTTCAAATGTTAAAAGCATAGTAATAAATCCATCAAAAAAGATTTGAAATATTAATGAGTTAACTATAAAGGAAAACTTTGTGCTGAAATACGTGCTTCTTTCTTTCTTGCTAACAGAAACTAAAATCTGTTTGTGGCAGGAAATGGCCTAGCCCTAGGTGAGAAATGTGATTTACCAACTTAAAAGCCAGTGGGGGATGGTCATGTCCCAGGCTGAGATAGTAAGCATTTTTTTGGCCCACGGTTTCTGGTCAAGCTTTTTTACCATCCTCATTGAATGGGACAAATTCAGCTAACATGGCTCCTCCTGCCTTGAACGTAGACATTTTGTCTACAACTGCATTGGGGTCAGCCATACTTAAGTATAGAGCTAAGAGGCCCATTCTATATTTGCATTTATTTTAATTATGTCTTAAGTATTGTATCACTCAGAATTCTTAGTTGCAATAGAAACAACTGGTTAAGCAGTAAGTATATTGAAACAATGGGCACTGTGATGGTTGAAGGAAATCTGGTGGTTTGATGGTTGAATTGTTGGACTGCTAACTGAAAAGTCAGTAATTTGAACCCACCAGCACCCTACAAGATAAGATGAGACAGTTAACTACTTCAAAGATTTGCTAAGCCCAAACATCATCTTTCATAGGCCACACCAGAAGGATTTGATATGGAAAGCTCAGTGGGACTGGGTTTTACTCAAACTCACCTACAGCAAATTTATGGAACTGACATACTCTCTTGAATTGAAGGCTGAAATATCCTAGGGTGAGAGGCAACAGACCACAGCCATCCCAAGGTCATTGGACTTGGAGACCTGTCCCATGCTTTGAAGATGCCCAATGAATGGTGACCTGGGACTATCATATTATTATACTATTATCATACTATATATCATACTACTATCATACTATATATCATACTATTTTAATGCCTTCCTTGCTTTCATATGACATGCATTCATCTTGTAAGCATGGTTCTGCTCCCGTGAACAAGTGTTTTTGAAAGTTTTGCTCTATTACCATCTCCCATTGTTTGTTATGCCAGCCACTTAAGAATTTAATCTGTACAAGTCAACAATTCATGTATTGAAATTTGCAGCTGACCTATACTTGTATAATTTCTTTTTATCAGCCATGTTTTAAATGCATTGGAAAAATTAATGATACTATAAGTAGAATTACCTTATGCACCAATGGGATGATTTATAGTCTTCTGTATTATAAAATGATAATGATATCTTTAAAATGAGCTGGAGACATATACAAACTGTATATTTATATATATATGAGGGGGTTACCCTCCCAAAATAGAATTTTTTTCAAAGGTATGTATTGAATTTTTTTTTCAAAACAACCTTATCACCTTCAAAGTACTCTCCATTACCCTTAATATATTTGTCAAATCTGTGATTTCATTCTGGGAAATATTTTTCTAACTCATCTGTTTAGATGACTAACAGCACCTCATTTGTTTCTTCACCTCTTCCACATCATCAAAGAATTGTCCTTTCTTTTATTTAAAAAAATCATTTCATTGGAGGCTCTTACAGCTCTTATCACAATCCACACATCCATCGTGTCAAGCACATTTGTACATATGTTGTCATCATTAATTTCAAAACATTTTCTTTCTACTTGAGCCTGTGGTATCAGCTCATTTTCCTTCCTTCCTCTTGAACCTTTGATAATTTATAATTTTTTTTCATGTCTTACATGACTGCTGTCTCCCTTCACCCACCTAGGATGGGGTTATATGTAGATCATTGTGATCAGTTACCCCTTCTTCCCCCACCCTGCCCTTACTCTTCTAGTGGCAGCACTCTGATGATCTGTCCCGAGGGATTTACCTGTCCTGGATAAATGTGAGCTCTTGTCTGTACCAATGTACATGATCTGGTCTAGTTGGATCTGTAAAGTAGAATTGGGGTCATGATGTGGAGGTGGGGGTGGGGGAAGGAAGCCTTAAAGACCTAGAGTAAGATGGTATGTTTCCGTGGTGCTATACTGCGCCCTGACTGGCTTGTCCTTTCATGCTCTTCTTCATTCATGGAAACAGAAATTGCACAGAGTGAGTTCAGGTGAGTGAGGGGCATGGGGCAAGAGAGGCATGCTGGTTTTGGCTAAAAACGGGTGCACTGAGATGACTGAGTATGCGCATCATTGTGATGGCAAAAACCAGTCGCCAGTCTGCCATAAATCAGGCCTTTTTGCTTACACACTGTTGTGCCATCTTTCAGAACTTCTAAATAGAAAGCTTGATTAACAAATCTGAACTGGTGGATTGAACACCAAATGCATGATGAGTTGATATTTTTGTCCCTTTGGGAAGCTGATGGATGTACAGAACAAGGTTTGTCATCAGTAGACAGTTCACCTTTTGAAAGGAGAAAACCACTCGTATACTTTGAATTTTTCCCATAATGCTGTCCTTGTAAGTGGTGTTCAACCTCACAATAGTTTCTGCGGCACTTTTTCCAAGCAGAAAACAAAATTTCACAGTTGCATGCTGTTCTTTTAAGTCAGCCATGACAAAAAATGAGGTTTTAATTAGAACAAACATCAAACAAAACAAGTTTTGAGTGAAACTGCTTTTACTCACTGTGTCTTCACTGTGACCAGAAAGAACCTTCCCAAGTGCACTAACTCACAGAGCAAGTTAATTGATGCTCACCTAGCAGCAGAAATGTATTCTAGAAAAACTCAGCCCGGGCAACTTTTCCCCATTTTTCTTCTTTTTTGGGGGGGGAGTGGTGGTGGTGGTGGTGGTGGTATTCCCTCATATATATCTATATAGATGTATGGATTTGGGGCTTATTCTTAATTCTAGCCCTAGTCTAAGGACAATTAGTTCTTAGGCTATGGCCCTGCTTGACTATCACCCTCATGAAGAGATCACTAAAGTCATGGGCATTATAGAAAACTGGTGAAAAAGACAGATGGTGCTTTGTTATAGATTAGTGTCCGGGGTCTTTGTGGGGGGGCATCACTGCCCTCTGTTGGTGGGAGTAGAAGGCCCAGCCTTGCTCCTGGAGAGCTGCTGCTGGATTTGAACCTCTAACCCAGTGGGCCGCAGTCCCGCGCACAACCACTGTGCCACCGGGGCTCAGCCCTAGTGTCTGAGGTTGTAAAGCCTTGTCTCCAAACAGGCAACCATCTAAGTAAAGTGACTAACTTCCCATGGAAGAAGCACACAACAATAATATCCAAGTATTTTAAACACTAAAACCCAAATCCAAAGGAAAGAATATTGTTGGAGCTTACATTCTGAACTCAGTTAGCAGAAGGCTCTGTATGACAGTGGAAGCCCCAAATTCCTGGGCAAGGTCCCCATTGGGATTAAGTCTCCGGTGAGTCCTTTCCAACCATAATCAAGGGATGTGCATAAGCCCTTTTATCATACAGAGAGCACTGAAAAGTCAATTATAGCAGATTTGGTTAGGTTGAAATGTCTTGATCTATCATTTGATCTCTCTTTTGCCCCATTATAAAATTTTTTGTTTTCATATTTTCTGCTTTCTCTTTGAGGATTTTCTGTGTTTTGTCTAGTTACCGTTGTTTGTTTGCTTTGTATAATTTTGTGTGATTGTGTTTTGTTTTGTATGATTTTCTGAAATCCAGTATAGGTAGAGCTATAGGGTCACATTAGGGTAAGAAGGGGGGAAATGGGGCACTAACAACAATATGAGAAAATGGTCTGAAATTGATTGTGGTAATGATGGCACAGATTTTCTTAATATTTTAAGAATAATATCTTAATAAGACAATGTCTCCCTCCCTGATACTCCATTCTCTATTTTTTTCCTTTTAAATCATTTTATTGGGGGCTTTTACACAATCCATACATCCATTGTGTCAAGTTCATTTGTACATATATTTCCATCAGCATTTTCATTTTTTCCCCTCATACAAGATTTATTCCCCAGCACCCGTCCACCCACCCTTCTATCACCATTTTCAAAGCATGTTCTTTCTTCTTGAATCCTTGGTATCAGCTCATTTTATGAACCTTTGATAATTTATAAATTTTCTTTTTCATGTCTTACAATGACTACTCTCTCTCCCTTCTCCCATATTTCTGTGGTCTGTTCCTCGGTGGTGGGGGGGGGGTGTTATGTTGTAGATCATTGTGATCAGTTCCCCTTTTCTCTCCCCACCTTACCCTTTGGTCTTGCTACTCTCCTTATTGGTCCTGAGGAGTTTATCTGTTCCAGATCCCCTGTGCTGTGAGCTCTCATCTGTACCAGGGTACATGCTTTGGTCTAGCCTTGACTTGCTTCTCCACCTGCCTTCTTTATACAGAGGTCAGCAGTGGAGATCTAATTCTGTAATCTTGGCAGGTGGTGGCTATGAGAAAAAACTGAGGATTATGTTCAAATATTGCCTGGATCCCGTTTCTGGCACTGTTGACTAGGCACTTGTGATGTTGTTCAAGAAATCTCAAAGGTGAATATAGGAGCTGGCGATCAATTGCTTAATCCCCAGGCAATCCTTAGTCCTCCAAACTTACACCAGTTACAGATGGACATTACTACAGACCTGTCCAATCTTCCAGAAGCCCCTCTCCCACCCATGAGGATCACCGTTGGGGAAAATGAGAGAAAATGCTCAGTTGGCAGAATTTGAGCTACCAGATTGGCCAATTAACTCAATATACAGCCAGGGAAATGTTTCAGCACATAGATGCCAATGAGACCAGCTAAAATCATCATCTATCATATAATCCTTGTGCAACAGGATATAGTATTTAGCGTCTTTCCTAAAAATTCTAAGTTAGATGTTTTGATTGGAGTTATCATGATTTTCCACCACCATCAAATATGATAAAAATTCCATTTGTACCTAAAGAAGAGGAGCAGACATTACCTGGTGATACTGAAAATACTTTTTTCCCCAATGAAGTAGACCAGTTTTATTTGTGTTATGTGTGGGATTATTGTATTTTGTAAATCAGAGGTTTTCATGGTATTTGTTTGCATAATAATGCTATTATCAAGCAACCACAAAACCTAATGGCTTAAAACAACAACTATTTATTTAGCTTATGAACCTGTGTGTTGGTTGGGCATTTCTTCTAGTCTTGGCTAGGCTCAGCTGATCTTGGCTGAGATTGTTCTAGTGTTTGTGGCTCAGCTGGTATATTGGCTGGGAATGGGCTAATCTAGACTAAGGCATCAAAGCAGTTCACTGTGGTTCTACCCACTGCTAAGAAGTTGAATTTCTAGCCCACGTATACTGAATCAGAGTCTAGTATCTAATCAGATCCCCAGGTGATTTTTATGTAACTATAACAATATCCCCCGGTGCAAATTAAAAGTAGGGGTGGTGAGATGGAATGAACTAGTGTGAAGCTCTGATTTAGAATGTCCTCAGCTGTAATAACCTGGCTCTGATGCAGGTTTTTCATCTTCCAACAGACTAGCCTGAGCTGGTCTGATGCTGGTGACAGGGCTCTTAAAGAAACAATAGAACCCTACAGGGCCACTTGAAGTGTAGGCTCAGAACAGTCACTTCTATCCAGTGAAACTACCTATAGAAGTCATAAGGCTAGCTTAGATTAAGAAGTAGGAAAAAGGACTTCATTTCTTGATGGAAGTTGCTGCAGAGGCACATTGCAAAGAATATAGCTACACTGGGGAGTGGAGACCTAGAGCCACTTTGTTCAATCAAGCAATCACTAGATCAATCAATCACAGAAACATTTGGAATGTTGCTTCGATAGAAAAAAGAGATTATGAATGGTAGGTATTTCTACCTAGCACTCCTCACCTTGCTCCTGAAAGGTACTTTAAACATAGGATTTGAATAGAAGCTGACATTTTCCAATAGACTTTCTTAGCCACCAAGACTGGCTGGTCAAAAAGTGGACATCTGACCCAATTGTGGCCAACCAGAGTACCCTATATCTTGTCCCAGTTATTAGTCTGGGAGGGGACAAAACCTAATTCAGGCTACACAAAATTTGCACACAAATAAGAACCCTTTCTACACTAGGCAAGTAGCAAAGTTGGAAATCCAGACGTGACATCAATCATCGTAGCACTGACAGAAAATGCAAGTCTATAAGGAAGTGCTCTTCTTGAGCAAATGAGAGTCTCAAAAAGAGAAAGGAGTCCTGAGAAATGTTGGGAAGGCCTTGTCTTACCTCCTGTGGCTACACAAGGGTGAAGGAGAATTCAACTCTAGATCTAAAAGGCTAGATCCTGCTATCCTTTAACCTTCTTTACCCTCTTCTAATACACCTATCCCTCCCATGTCACTCTGCTTCTCTTCTGGTTTTAAAACCTGCTTTCATGTTCACGTGAGATTCACAGACAACACTTACAAGTATGGTAGTTTATTAGGGAAGATAAGAGGTGACAAATTGGGATCAGATATGTTAAGGATATAGTTCTTTTGTTCATAGCATCTTTCTTCAGTCATGCAGACAGGCACATCTCTCTCTCTCTCTCTCTCTGTTACTTAGCCTCATGGTCTCTGCCCTACTTGGAAAATGTTATAAAGCTCCTTTAGTGCTATTGATGTTTGGGAAATTGTAGCTCTTCTTTGTGCAATGCTCTGGGTACAACTGGCTCAGTGGCTAGTGTCTCTCTTTGTAGGGATCTTGAATGTGTTTTTGAATGTGCTCTTCTTTCTTGAAGGTCACAGGAAAACTATGACTAAGAAGCTTCAAATCAAGTAATTTTCCTTCACTGCAGGAACATTCTGATTTCTTGTCAGTTATGTCTGAATATTGTCATACGTCTATCTTTTCCATCGGTTGATTTCAGAAAACATAACTCTCTACTTGGGTCTGTTTGTCTTTCGCTAAAAGAACTTAGAGAGCTATTCTATTGTAACCAATGTGCATGATTTGAGAAAGAGTCCTTCTGTACACAATACCCATATTCTCTTGCTATGTTTGTTCTTCCTTTTATTAGCAATCCCTCATTGAGCTCGGAAAATGTATGAAGCTATATGAACTGAGACTAACTAGGTTCTTCATTTTCACTTGTTTATAGTTTGTAGGTTTGTATGTGTGTTGTGCTATGACAAGATGGGGAAAGAGGAGTACAGAAGAACTGTGATGAGAGGTGAGGTGGATAGGCAGTGGAAGTGACAGGGGAAGATCATGAACCTTGCATGAGATATACAATTCCTGGCTCTTTTCTTTGTTTTTTTGTTTGTTTATTTTTTGTTTGTGGGGCATCACTGCCTTCTGGTGGTGGGAGGAGAAGGCCTTGCTGCTGGATTTGAACCCTCAACTTAGTGGGCTGCAGTCCTGCGCACAACCACTATGCCACCGGGGCTCAGCCACTGGCTCTTTTCTTTGTAAGGACCCAAATCCCACTCAAATTTAACTGACAAGAAAGCGAAACGATATTGGCTTTTGCAAAGTTCAAGAAAACATAGGCAGGTGACTTAAGCCTCATTGTCTCAGATCTGCTTTTTTTATTTCTTCTGCTTTATTTTTTAAACCCATTTGTGTTAGTCTGGGTAGACAAGAGAAAGAAATTCATAAACATGCATATGTATAAAAGGGGAGGTTTATATACAAGAGGACTGGAACATTGAGAAAGCATTCCAACCCAATCCAGTCCAAGCCCACAAGTCTGGTATTAGCCCACATGTCTGATACCAGTCTATAAAGTCTTCTTCAGATCCATGAGGCACATGCAATGACACAGGACAATCACAGTCCAGTGGGTGGTCTTGTGTATCCATGGTGATAGAAGCATCTCAGTGCTGGCAGAAGTCTCCATGTAGCTTTTCTGGCTTCAGAGGTCTGGTTCCATCAGGGTAAGCCCATGTGACTTCTCTGGGATGTCTTGCAGGGAGTTATAACCCTGTGTCTTGTCAGCAGAATGACTCCAAGGGACCGCCAGTGAGTCTCTCACCTCAAAGGGGACATACCAAGAGATTTCCTAGAATTCTCAGGATAAAGCCATGCCCACAAAGAGGTCTCATTGGCTATCTTCAGATTGACAGGCTAGACTCCACTCCTACACTCACAATCCTGAAATTGACACAAGAGTACATGATTGCCACACCATTAATTTATTCATTCATTTCAAAGAATATCATTAAATTCCTAAACCACATAAATCTTAACATTTTGTATTCATATACATACATGACACCATAACTTAGATCCATAATTAGTATATTTCCAACATGCCATTTTTTTATCAACAAATATACTCTTCCCCTCCCATCAGATTACTTTTGGCTTTGACTCCTTTCTTTCTTTTTCCTCTCTCCCCTTCACTCAAGGTAATGTATATCTACTCTCTTCCTCGCTGCCAGTGAGTCAGTTCCAACTCAAAGTGACCCCTTAGGACAGCGGGTTTCCAATATTGTAACTCTTTACCGTTACAAACATTGTTAATATTTGAAAACCTCATCTGCCTCCTATGGAGTGGCTGGTGGTATCAAACAATTGACCTTGAAGTTAGCAGTCCCACGCGTAACCCATTCCACCACCAGGGCTCCCTCATCACTACTATCTAGTTCATAATTTATCCTCTCTTTCCCTTCCCACTCCTGATAAGTATCAAATAATATTTCTTCCATTGTGGAAACTTTTCTCTGGCATTTTATAATATGCACTATCAACTCACAGCCATCAAGTCCATTCTGACCCCCACTGACCCTCAAGGACAGGATAGAACTGCGCTTGTGGATCGCTGAGATCGTTACCCTTTATGGGAGTGGAAAGCCCGATCTTTCTCCTTCTGATTAGCTGGTGGGTTTTAACTACTCACCTGGAAGTTAGTGACCCAACACAACCACTGTGCCACCAGGAGAGTGGCCTCATATAATTCACTCAGTTCTGATTCATAATAACCTCCGTACGCGATAGAAAGGAATCCTGCCAGGTCAAAGGCCATCCTCACAATTGCCCATCTGTCTGAACCCATTCTCTGGGAAATTCCATATTCTTCGACAACAGCATAATCCAAAGGCTTTAATTCTTCTCCATTTATTGTTCCCCTTATTCATTGTGCAGCATTGACTTGTGTATTAGATGACTGAAAATACCGAGGCTTGGGACAGGCACACTTTTGTCCTCAAGGGACGTTCTTACATTTTTTTCTCTTTTTTTTGGGGGGGGGGGCGGTGCATCACTGCTCTCCGGTGGTGGGAGTAGGAGGCCCAGCCCCACTGCTGGAATTGAACCTCCATCCCAGTGGACTGCAGTCCCGTGCACAACCACTACGCCACCAGGCCGGGGCTCAGCCCTTTTTGTTTTGTTTTCTTTTGTTTTCTTTGTGGGCATCACTGCCTCTGGTGGTCGTGGGCGTTACCCAGTGCTGCTCCTGAGAGCCGCCGCTGGATTTGAAGCGCCAAGCCCGCGGGCCGCAATCCCACACTCAACCACTTAGGCTACTGGGGCTCAGCACGTTCTTACATTTCTAACACTTTATTTAAAGCAGTTTTTCGTTGCATAATTGTCTGAGGCCATGTGTAACTTGACTTCTTGACTTCTGCTTTCCACAGACATTGACTGTCGAGCCAATAAGATGACACTCTTAGCAACTTCAAGCTCTTCTGTTTATCATGATGTTGTTGATTGATCCAGTTGCAAGGGTATTTGTTTTGTTTCCATTGAAGTATAATTCATATTGAAGGCTATAGTCTTCACTCTAACCATAGTAATGGTCTTCTGTAACCTTGCTAGTGTACTCGCCCCCCAGATGCTCCCAGGAGACCATTTTGTCATATTTCTATGATACCATTTTGAATAGTTTTCTTTGTTCCTGCTCTATAGCAAGTTGGGCGGATTAACATAACAGAAATGTATACCTTCATATTTCCTGAGGTTGGAAGTTCAAAATTACAGTGCTGGCAGAGCTCTGCTTCGTCGGACGGTGCTAGAAACGAATCTCTCCTTGTCTCTTCCAGTCTTGTTCATTCCAGGCATGCCTTGGTTTGTAGCAACATCACTTAAGCCTCTGCCTTCATATTTACATAAACCCTTTGCTCCACGTCTGTTTCTTTCTTTAGAATCTCATTTTCATAGAAAGATACCAACTAGATTAAAGTAAAGGCTCACCGTACTCCAATATGACCTCATATTAACTAATGACATCACAGAGGTATCATTTCCCAGTAAGATCACATTCTGAGGTTTCAGGAAAGACCTGGGGAACACTATGAAGCCCAGTACATCATTCCTGGATTACAATATATGCTTCTATTGCTACATACATCTTTTTAGTTAAAGTATGAATCTTTTTCCTATTCAGGCTTTTGTTAGGTGTTGTTGAGTAGATTTTGACAAAGGATCCTATGTGCTTTAGCTTAGACTTTATTTACCTTTACATTCTTGGAGCATATCGCATTGCTTCTCATAAAAATGCAACTATTTGTACAGGTTAGTCTATTAAAACTTTAAGCCATTAATACCTTTGCTTGAATTCGTTGATAAGCATTATCTAGGAACATACTCACTCAGCCATCAGTAGTACTAAATCTTGGCTGCACATTAGAATCACCTAGGGAGCTTTTTAAACATATTGATGCCTGTGCCTCACCCCAGACCAATTAAATCAGAGTTTCTGGGATTGGGGCCCAGGCATCAATATTTTTAATAGATTTCCAAGTGGTTCTAATATGCAGCCAGGATTAAGAACTACTGCCCTACATGCAGCTTCTGTCTGTTACCAAGAGCTATAGCCAAAGGAAAGATTCCATCTCCTTGGGAGGAAGGCTCCGTGAACACAATCACTTTTGAATTAAATCTTGATGGGCAGCAGCTCGGTGGGGAAAGATAAGGGAGAAAATGGAATGAGTAAAAGCCCAAAGATGGAGAATACCTGCTATGTATAGGAAATGCTGTGTCTACTTTATCTTGAGTTGTCGGGGGGTAGTGAAAGATAGTATTAACTGAGTGTTTACTTTGTGCCCGGCACTGTGCTAAGCATTTTATAAACATTTTTTCATTAAATCCTCGCAATTGCCTTCTGAGTAAAGAACGCTGTTGCAGATCATTAAAAACACTTGCAAAGGTAAAATGACTAGCTGGTGGTACATCTCAGACTCCAGCTTCAGATATCTGGCTCCATCAGGGCAAAGCCGGGTGACTTTTCTTCTGGCTCCTTCAACTTCTCAGATGCTGCCATCTTGTCTTGTCCGTGATTCATCGTCTCTCAGACTAACTCCCAACAACTGGGGAAAATAGCTTCTCATCTTCACGAGGGAAAAATTGTGAGATTTCCCAGAAGTCTCAGGAGAAAGCCATGCCCATATAGAGGCCTCATTGGCTACTCAATGGCTATCTCCAGATTAACAGGCTAGACTCCACCCCTACATTTCAATAAAAAATTAACATAAGCACATGACTGCCACGATGGGCTTTAATTGTAATTAGCATGAGGCATTTTTACCACCCAATGATTCCCCCTAAACCAGCTTTGCAATTCTATGAAGCACAACTCGAACATACATCAGATGATCACGAGTCAGAATCAATTTGATAGCAACGGACGAACAGAAGAAAGTAAAATGAGTGCCAGAAGAGACAAAGACCAGTATCTACTGCAGAAAGCTATTAGAAGAGCTAAAGTCTCTTCTAGCATGTGGCAGAGACAAGGATATAACAGAGTTGTCTTCACAGCCTACAATTCATACATCAGCACCATAGCAGACTGACACAGACCCATACATCAAATCAGATCAGTTTGGTGCCATATAATTCTTTCTCATCTCTTCTACGAAAAGTGATTTAAGCCATAGGGCAGCCTGAGCTTTTGAACATTCGCAGCAGCTCCTCAGCCGTCCACACTAATGGGTATCATGGATAATTGAATCCCCCTGTTAACCTCAATATGCCATTTTGCATAAATATTTTCATTTCCTCACCAGCCCCCTTTTTTTGTTCAGGTTTCTATTATTATGTATTTTTCTGGATTATCATTTGGCTAAAAAGGAAAATGGGCTAAGCAGCCCAAAGAAGGAAAACTATCAAGCCTGAATAATCCATAATTGGCTGTTTATCCTTTGATATTAAAAGGTAGAGTGAGAAATTCCTTGTGAAGTTTCCAGGTCTTCAGCATTGAAGTTTAAGTAATACAGATAAACCCTGTGTTTTGTTGTATGTTTTACAAAATGACTGTAGAACCCATCAGCATCACAGGTTTCAAACGACAGATACGACACGACCATATGCACATTACGCCAGGCCACCACACTGCGCCTGCTTTCATTGAACAAAGCTGACAGAGTTGAAAGCCTATGGCGAACCATTCTCATGAAGCTTTGTTTGGACTTTAATGTGAATTCAATAAAACGATCAAATTTAATTCCAAATTTAGTGGTTGTCCACAGCAACCATTTAGGACAGGAAATGACAAATATTCCAGTTCAGACACAGAGGCACAGGACAGGGATTTTTTTGTGGATGGCAAGAGCTGGTGAGCAAACAAGTTTTCAATCGAGAGGCAATAGCTTCCTAGCCTGTCTGCCTCGCTCCCAACCCCTAGTTCTATCTAACACTGTGACACACAGAAGTTCAGAAGTTAATTAACCTATGGTAACCTCAGTTCTTCATCCACAAAATGTAAACATGAAAACAATGATATTACAATAGACCCTTGAATAGCATGAAAATTAGGAAAACTAACCTCATTAAAAAACAAAAGCTGTATCATTTATTGTTGATCCTGAAGCAGCATGGATTTGAACTGTATGGGCCCACTTACGCATGGTTTTTTGTTTTTGTTTTTTGTCTGTTGGCTTGTGCAGGGAGATCAAGTGTTGTGAGTGGCCGCTTCACATGACACCTGATGCAAATCCTCGCCATGTAAGCTGTTTGACTCTCCACTTAGAGGGGATGGAAGGGCGAAGGGCAAGTAGTTGATAGAGAGATGAACTGCTCCTGTGGAATTGTGTAGCAGAGATGATTAGTGCCACCCATTGTTTTAAGTGGGTACTTGTACCACTTGAGCCCCCCGCCACCCCCCCCCCCATCACAATAGGAACAAAGATCCACGTGTAAGCGGGCCCTCGCCCTTCAACCCCATGCTCTCCAAGAGTCAACTGAATCGATCTCACAGATACTTTGGTGCATAGAAAGTATTCAATACATGTGAGCTGTTGTCCTTATGTCATCATCATCGCTGATATCCTTTATGAGGGAGTTCCACATCGTGTCTTGACTTTACATCTACTTGCCTCTCCCGACCCACAGCCCACCTTTCTATACCCCTGCTCTGGGCCTAGGAGGCTGACCTAGACCCTCTGTTCCCCTTCCCTTTGTTGGAATCTACAAAGAAGACACCTTAGCAGGAGATGAAAGGGCATCAAGAATGAGGTTGAGGTATCTCTTCCTTGGGCCTTCTTCTGGTAGGATGTATACGTCCTAGTGGCATCCTTTTAGCGAAGGACACAGACTCTCTCTCTCTCTCACTCAAAATCATTTTGTCAGGGGCTCCTACAAATCTTATCACAATCCATTCGTCCATCCATTATATGCCAAGTACATTTGTGCCCTCATCATTCTCAAGGCATTTACTCTCTACTTAAGCCCTTGGTATTAGCTCCTCATACTTTCCCCTCCTTCCCCATCCCCCCCCCTCTCTCTTTTTAAAAAAGATCATTTTATCAGGGGCTCTTACAGTTCTTATAACAATCCATAAACCAATTGCGTCAGGCATATTTGTACATATGTTACCATCATCATTTTCTAAACATTTACTTTCTATTTGAGCCCTTGGTATTAGCTACTCTTTCCCCCCCTCCTTCCTCACCTCCCACCTCATGACCCCCTAATAAATTATAAATCATTATTATTATTTTTATATCTTACAATCGATTGCCGTCTCCCTTCACCCAGAGTTTCTGTTGCTCATCCCCTGAGGGATGTGTGTGTGTGTATGTTTATGTGGCAATCATTGTGGTCTGTTGCCCCTTCCTCCCCTTCTTTCCCCTTCTCGCCCCACCTTCTCCCTATCCTCCAGGTGTCACCACTCCCATTTCAGTTCTAAGGCGTTTGTCTGGCTTGGATTCCAAGTCATGAGCTCTTATCTCTTATCTTACCTGTGACCATGCTTCAGTCTCGCCCCAGTGAAAGGCAGGCCTGGGGTTATGATAGTGGGGGATGAGGAAGTCTCAAGGAACCAGAAGAATACTGTGTGACTCGTCTCATAGGTGCTACTATAATGGATGATTCATCCTTTCTTGTGACCTTTCTGTGAGGGGCTCTCCCATTGTCTACAGATGGATTTTACCCATTTACCCCCCTTGTTGCCAACAATTTGTTTTATGTTGTTTGTTTTTGGCCTTCTGATGCCTGGTACCTGATCCTGTCAACACCTCATGACGGCAGTGTGCTGGTGTGCTTCTTCCTTGTGGGCTTGTTGCTTCTCTGCTAGATGGCCACTTCAAGGCTTGAAGACCTCAGATGCTGTATCTTTTCATAGTTTGGCACCATCAGCTTTGTTCCCTACATTTGCTTTTGCACCCGTTTTGTTTTTAGTGGTCATGCTAGATGAGTGAGCATCACAGAATGTCTGTGAGAACAAAGCCTTATTTCGTTGAGGCACAGGACTTGGGCAGAGGCCCAAAGTCCATTCACTACCTCAATGCGTTGCCATAGAAATATACAGCTGTATGCCAATAGTCCTCTTTTTATGAATTAAGTATTTACACATGTATACATAAGGTTTATATCTCTAGCCAAAGCTTCTCTTCCTAGATCTTTCCTCTGTTTCCCTTTCCCTACCTCCTCCTAGCCCACCATCACGTTTGCCCTTCTTCCGCCTCTTAGTCATTCCTTTCAGCGGGATTACAGCTCCTTTTTCTTGCCACCTTCTTCCTGCTATTGAATGGGGTTTTCAAAACAAGCCCACTGCTGTAGAGTCAATTCTGACCCCCTGGTAACCCCATAGTAGCGCTCCTGTGGGTTTCTGACCTTAAATATTTGTGGGAGCAGAAAATTTTATCTTTGGTACCATCTTTATCTTTATCTTTCTTCCATCGAGCGGCAGGTGGATTGAACGGCTGGCCTTGTGTATTACCAGTCCAACACTAAACAAAACCTCCAGGCACTGACCTATTTCTTATTTGTTTCCTTAAGTCCTATTCCCCCCTCAGTAAATTATTTGTTAAAATCTTCTCAGTTCTTACTGCATCTGTTGTTGTTTTTAGTTAGCTGTCACCTAATCACTCCACTCATGGTGACTCTACACACTACAGGATAAATGCCACCTGGATTTCCCCATACCTTTGACTGCTTGTGAATTAGACCATTGTACTCCATGGGCCTTGTAGTAGTTACATAATGTCATGTCAACTCAATAAATAGAGTGAGCGGGTGGAGTCTAGCCTAATAATTGGTTCACAACCTCGTGGTACCTCCTGGTGGGTGTGACCTTCTCATAAGAATGGCCTGGAACAGCCTACTGTCCCACCTTTCTCTTTGTCACATTCCTGTCGATGAGCCCCTTTGAGCCACTCTGATGATGGTCATAGCCCGGAGATTTGTCCTCTGTCATTGGATCTACAAGGCGCTTTCCCACCGGCCTGTGATCTTCTTGCATTCTGCATCATTGTATGTGGCTGCATGAATTTGAAAGGGGGATTCAGGGAGTAGTATTAGACTAAAGGACTTATGTTTGCTAGAAATATAATGACCTCTTGCTATAAAGCTTTCCCTTATACATTTATGAATTTCACTAACTGTTTCTCTAGTCAACCTGGCCAAACACTGGGCTTTTCATTGATTGATATTTCAGAAGTAGATCATCAAGCCTTTTCCTCCTGACTAGGTCATCTTAGTGTGAAATTGCCATGAAACTTATTCAGTATTATAGAAAAATACAAACATCAGCTGATGAATGAGGTGGTAATTGGACATGGGGAATACTGGCTGGGATTGTAACCCAGTCCTCCCAGGGAAGTGAGTGTTCCCCTACTGAACCACATTGCCCTCTTATTCTGGTATGCTACCTTGACAGAAAGTTTCTACATATTCACATTTCCTCCTCTCTAATATGTTACCCCCACCCCCACACAAGTAGAGCTTTTCTTCTAGTTTTATGGAGGTTACTAGTACTATGCTTCTGTAGACCCACAAGCCAGGGCTGTTGTAATAAGTAGGTAAGTCTATTTTACATCACATAATTTATATGAATCATGGAATATAAAATTAACAGAAATCTAAGGAAAATCTGCACACAATTTCATTACTCCACACGCTAAATAGCTTCCATTGTCTTCTTGGCTACACATAAGAAACATATGCTATTGCTCCCATCTCACAGAATGCGATATCCTGAGCTTTCCCTAGGTGCTTGCAATTTAACATTCTAAAACTGATTTTTCCCTTGAGAGCATACAATATGCCTCCTTTGACATTTTTCCTCTCACGTGTCATGAAGGTTGTAAATTATTTTTTGTATGATTGGTATGAAATGTTATTTTAGAAACAAATATGTTACTTTGGAAACAGGTTCAAAGAATTCATTACTGGACTCAGATCTCGTAATTGGAAACAAATTCACACACATCAAACTCTTTAATTAGCACATGCTCAACTTTCTCTTCTTTTCATTGTTGGAAGTAAATTTACTGATAGAAAGTTTTTATGTTCCTGGAAGATCATCTCCTATCATAACCTTTCTACCTGATCTCACACGCCTTTATATTTTCTTGAGAAAAGAACTGTTAGAGCGGAATGGGGAAGATGATTCTTGAAACATAGGCCAAGGAAGTTCAAGTTTTAACTAAGGAAAAACAAAAGAAAAAACTTTTTCTCGCAAAAGAAGAAATGTAGTCATTTTTCGTCCAGCGTGTGTAGGCAACATTCTGGCTACAATGAACTCCTTCAGTAGTGATGGGAATACAATTGTTAGGCTGGATTTGAGGAGCTCTCATGGCACTCTCAGGTAAGTGTTAGACGACCAACCACAAGTTCTGCCGTTCTAACCCACCAGCCACTCCACAGCAGGAAAAGGAGGGTTCTGCTTCTGTAAAGTGGTATAGCCGCAGCAATCCTATAGGGTCATTATGAGTTGGAATAGACTCGGGGGCAGGGGGTTGGTGGAGGCCCTGTCTTTGTGGTCAGACTTCCAAACAGAGATTGTGCTGTATGGAGGTACAGACTTTCAAACCGTTTCAAATCATATGCATTTCTCTAGAAAGTAATCATACCCTTGAACTCATCAGACAGTACCAGAAGCTTCTAAAACTACCAACAAGTTGCCTGATCTGAGGTTACATGTTTGAGCAATTTTCTTCACATATGTGCTAATAAAAATTGATTTACAGTAACATCCAAGGGATTTCCAAATTTCACAGGACAAATTCCATTACTTTTTTCTTTTAACAGGAAAATGAAAGAACCTATGAACAATTTTATGCTTAAGGTTTAAACGAAGCACAAATTTCTTAAAAGATATACTGTATACTCTAGAAGCATCCAATAATCTGAATATACATATAATAATATATAAAGGTATATCTATCTATCGATCTATCTTTTTAAAAAATATTTTATACTCTATTTTGTACTCATACAACTTAGCTATTTTTACATGATTTTTTAAAGCTTCTTTTTATATTTTGGTTTTGTGTCAACTTGGCTAGACAAGGATTCTCAGAGGTTCGACAGTTAAGGCCTAGTAATTCCCCATGAGGAGCTCTAACACAGTGCAGTTGCCTACACAGAGATCTGCCTGGACCAGTCTTGAATCTAATCTGCTTGCAAAAAGACCAGGGTGGACTGAAACACCCTTACTAAGATCACCATCCTACTGTAATTCATTGAAAGCATGTTTTCTCAGGGATGTGGCCTGCTTCAAATATAAGTGGACACTGGAAAGGACTGCTTTCTTTTTGATGGGTCTCAATCCTGTACCCAGGCCCTTGAATTCTGGTTCATTACACTGGAACCTAGAGCCTGCCATATTGCCTGTCAATCTGGAAAGTCATCAGCAACCTGCTGGCTGACTTGCTTCTCTTGAGTTCATTTGCCTCATAGCCACCAGCCTGATGCCTTCTTGCCAATTTTGAGTTCATCAGCTCCCACCGCTACACAAGCCTGACATCCTACCAATGGACTCAGGCCCTGCCGGGACTTCGATTTGCCCACCGCTACAACTGTGTGAGCCGTCTCAGAAGCAAGGAGACAGAATTTCATGACCAATAAGAAGGAAGGCTCACCAGCAGATCACAAGTGAGATACTTGTCTGAAGTGGCAGAAGCAATTGAAACACCAACGGCTGCTGCTGAAACCATGATCAGGAGGGGAAGAGCTGCAGCCTTGCTGTGAGGCAGAGTGACAGTCTTCTTGGTCTCTGGAACAAGGCAGAGGCCAAAAGACTACAGGGCGAATAGACCAAATACCAACGTGAGGCCTACCAGCTGGTGTGCCTGAGAAGAAGTGTTGTGGACGAAAGAGCTGATTCCATAGCATTTTGTCAATGGAAACGTTCCCTGATAAACCCCATTGCTGTGAATATCACGTGTGAGTTCTGTGTGGCCATTGCAATGAATGATCAAACCCAGCAGAGAAGTAAAGTGCTTTGGGAGGGATAGCTGGTGTTAAAATCGCATCAAAACTTTCTTAAAAAAAAAATGAGTCAAGAATGAAGGGGTTTCAAGGCATGCCTCTGCCTTGTGGCCATCAGCCTGGGGTTAGTGCAGATATGGGTTGTGCTTCTTCGCCAGAGGAAGTCAGACATGGCCCCAAATCATTTCCTCAGTTGATGTGAGAAGTGGGATTAGCATGAAGAGCACTGAGCCCCATCAACAGAATTTTTCTGCTATCGTGAATGTCTCAGACACACAAATTTCCTTCAGAGATGTTTATTGGTTCTAAGCACCACCACAGAATCGGTGGGTGGGGCAGGGCCGTGCAGTGTTCATTCTGTTGTGCTTAGGGGTGCTGTGGGTTGGAGTGGGCTTGATGGCGTTTAACAATGGGACAATCTGTCAGTGTCTTCGGCAGGAATACAAAATGAATTCCAGCTCAGCTTCTTCCCACAGCTGCTTTTAATTCTAGCAGGACTTTGACACCAGTGGGTATTTTAGATACCTCTGGGCAAAGTTTCTCCACCAGCGCTCAAGGACCAAAGAAAGATTCATTTTGCCCAAGAAAACTCTTCAGAAATCCAGCCCCGTGGTTGAGCCAGTGCTCCACTATTACAAAGGCTTGCAGTGAGGAGGCGTGGTCCGTGGCCAGAGAAGACTGAAGCAGGACTGTGACGCTGAGCTTCCTCATGTGCATCAGGTTGGCACACTTCTCCAGCATTTGGCAGCTGCGGGTCATGCAGGGACAGTTTCTGAAGTCTTCACCTTCAAGTTGTCCAATGTGGGTCAATTTTCTTTGAATATATATGAATGAAAATTGATTTATAATAACAGATGAGGAGACTTTAAAAAGTCCGTGGAAAAATCCCATCATATTTTAGTTCTATTTTTCCATGCCTATTTTAAGCCCCCTGATACCTATCTATGATATCTATCTCTCTATCTTATCTATCAATTTGCCAGACAATATGTCATAAAGCACTCATAGGCAAGGTAATTTCAATTTTTAGATTGTCCATCATCTTGATCCTCAAAGCATGGTCTATGAATCAAAGCCATTAGCTTCGCTGGGGTCTGGTTAGAAGCACAAAATGCCGAGTGGTGTTTTCAGCCTTGTGAATCAGAATCTGCATCTTAACTAGATGCAGATTGCTGGGTGATTTGTTTGTACAATGAAGTTTAAGAAGCATGAGATAGACTCACATTTGTCTAGAAAATGAATAAATGTTTTTCTTAGCTATTTTCAGACCTTTGAATCATCGAGGCATTTTAGAAAGATCTAGTCCTGCATTTCTCTCTGTGAATGCTATGGAGCACTCCACACAGAGAATATCAATGGGGGCTGTGCAGAGATGGTTGAGGCGATGTTGCTAGCGAAAGAAGCGGAATGTCCCAGAGTCTGGAATAAACCACTGTGTATAGAGGGTCTTTTAGTAGAGACATGAAATAGTGAACAATGATTATACTGCATACACTTTTGAATAGAGAGCATAATTTTCACCAGGTATTTTATAGGACTAGTGTATCCTTTAATACAGTTAGAGAAATAGTCCTCTAACTCAATTCCCTCAGTTAACAGACCCAGGTCCTTTATTTTTATCATACTCCATGATGTGAGGCAATTTACTCTAATTCCTTATGGATTTTTCAAGAAGAATGTGGCTGCTGCTATGTTGTTTAAGATAAGCTAACCTATTATCAAAATCAGACCAACTCTGGAATGACTCTCTCACCTAACAGTCCAGAGTTTTTAGTGCAGTGGGAGAGTGAGTGGGTGGCTCTGCTAGTGTGGGACTTCATGAAAGGTCTGAAATTATTCTTACTTGATAGCTCATGGTTTCATGGAAGCTGACAGAAGTCATAAAACTCATGGGTCAGAGACAAAGAACGTTTATTACTCATGCCACAGCAAGCAACAGAAGCTTCATGTTTGTGTTAGTTCCCCAAGCCCCACAATGGCCGTGTAAAGTGTCCCAAGTGAATGATGCACGTGCAGTAGGTTTGAGTCCTTGGTTTTCGTGGCGGTTGTTGTTTGTGTCATTGTGTCAGTTCTGACCCCTGGAAATCCTATAAGACAGACTAGCATGGCACCATTGGGCTTCCCAGGCTGTAATATTTATGGGAGCAGATTGCCAGGTCTTTTCTCCCATGGAGCTGCTGGGTGGGTTAGAAATCTCTAACCTCTGTGTTAGCAGCTGAGAGCTTAACCCTTGCCACCCCAGAGCTCCTAAACTACAAATCAACCTGTTCAGTGTCTCTAAGGGAGACGTTATTTTTAGCACACTGGACAGTAAACAAATCCCCCCTTTGCTTCTAAGGCAGATAATACTTGCAGCTTCCAAAGTTATTCACTAGACTAGCATCCAGGGTGGCATCAGGGTCCTGGAAAGCTGCGAGAAGGGCATGGTGCATATGGGAGATTGTGTGAGCCAGTCTTAGGAGGGACGGCACAGCCCACTTGTTAACATTCAGCTTTCCAGAACTTGAGCACATGATCACATGGGGTTGTGGTTTAGCTCTATGACCAAGAAGAAGTGGGGATGGTGAGAATAGATTTTGGAGAATATATTTTGAAACAATAATCTCTCCCACACCTACCAAGTTTGATAGTGATATAGCTCCATATCTTTCTGATTTCAGCCTAACTAAAATGAATAAATATAGATATACATGCTGTGCTCTCAGGGTCTTGTATTTCACACCATCAAAGACGTTTGTAATGGAAGAAACTGTAGATGCTTTAGGTGCAGCCGTCTGTCCCTCCTTGTTCTCCAGGAATAAGGACACTGAAACTCAGAGAAGTTAAATGACTTAGCCACGTGACTTAACTGCCAATGAGCTACCGAGTTCACTACTTCAGACTTTGGTCACGCTGCACCTTACCCCGTACGAAGCTTGCAAGCTCCTGGGACCCTTTTGTCTTTTAAATGATCTGCTTTTTATATATTTGGAATTTGAAAACCAGAGCCCAAGTTTATTGCCATTGAGTCAACTATGATTCATAACCACACTATCCACTGAGTTGAACTGCCTTTGTGCCTTTCTGAGACTGTGAATCTTTATGTGAGCAGATAGACTCAGTTTTCTTCCTGTGAGTGGCTGGTGAGCTCCAACTGCTGACCTTGTAGTTAGCAGCCCACCTTGTAACCCACTTTGCTATGGGCTCCTTGTGGTTGGTATTTCTTGAGTCACTATATCTCTATGTGTACTGTTCATTTATTCACTTCTTCAGTGCCTGTGCATTGAACTCCATCATGGCCAGACCCTGCTCTGCTTGCTGGAAGTAAAGCTGTAGATGGCAAGGCCTCTGCTTGTACAGAGCTAACTCTGAGGGGAGGTTCCACAATATCTAACATGTGGTTGACTTGCCGATGTGAGATGCCTCACTGTTAGCTTATGATATAAGCTGCTGTATATGGATTCCAAGCAACTTATCCTCATTAATGCCAACTTAAGTACAATATTGCAGACCTCACAGCCTGTGAGCTTCTTTACAATTAGTTTATAGCAGCTAACCTTATTTTATGTAACAGCTAACCTTTTAAACTTTTATTTAAATGAGTCCTGTAAATATGCTTCTATAACAAATAACTTATTATTATTTGTTGTTGCCTTTAGGCCAGTAGTGTTTATTATGTTAAAGATGGAGCTTTATTTCAAGTCTCAAAAACAGAATGGAACATTTTTATCAGAAACCTCATGCACCTGTTTTGATTTATCAAAGCATTTTATGTTGACTAAAATAAAAAAGTGTCCCGGCTCCCTAGAGAAGCCCATAATGTACTCAATGCAAATTGAACATTAGAAATATAATGTAGTCAAATGACAGAATAAAATTCAAAGGAAACTACTGAAGCTTGGCTCTTTAAAAGAAAAATCTATGTTTCTGTGTTACATGGTGCGTGTGTATTATGGAAATATGTGAAAGATACACAGCACCCCTCTCACAAAATATTGTTTATGAACAAGTATTTATAATATAACTCATTGAAAAGAAGGTTCCATTTAAAGTAATAGTGCATGAAACAGACATCACGTGGCATGTCGCAAGGAAACCTAGATTGTGAGTCTCAAGAACCAAAATCTAATTGGATGGTGCTTAGAAATACTGCACATTAGAATATGTGTATAGAAATTTATGGTTGACAAAACTCTTATTCAATCATTCATTCTTTTAACAAGAGCTAACATTTATTGAGTACTTACAATATCCCAGACAAGGCAATCTCGTTGAATTCTTAACCTCTCTGAGGTCAGTGTTCACACCCTCTTTGACACTTCATTCTCTAACGCCACTTACTGGACAATCGTAAGAGCAGTTGAGCCAGCATCTGGCCTTCTGGATGACTCAAATCCTAGAGAGGACCATGAGTGAGAGGCTCTGCTCCTTTCCTGTGCTCTACGATTCCATGTCATGGGGATGATGAACGGTGGAATAGGTGAGGCAATCTAGTGTCTACTTACATTACTTATTACTCATGGTATCTGACCTAAATTAACAGATGTAGACATGTCTACAGTTCTGTCAAAGTTCCCAAGCATTCATAAATTAAATGGAAATATTTTGTTAAAATCCAAAACCAACCTCTGTTGCTGTGAGGCTGCTTCTGACTCAGAGTGACCCCAGGTGGGTCAGAGCAACACTGTGCTGCATAGATTTTCAGTGGTTGAGATTTCAGAATGAGATCCCCATGCCTTTCTTCTCTGGTACCTCTAGGTGGACTTGATCTGCTAACCCTTCTGTTAGCAGGCAAGCTCCAAACAAACAAACAAACAAACAAACAAAACAACCCCCTCTTCTTATTTTGCTCCTTCTTTTGACTTCCCCAAGGTGCTGGTCCACACGCAGTCTGAATCCCCACCCAAACTTTGCTTACTTTCAAGGAAAATTTTGTTGAAGCTATAAACCACTGGAGCAACACGTCAGCTGAGAGCTGCCAGAAGTACACTCAGGATTCTGAAGACCCTGTGGTACAAGGGCTAGTATTGCTGATGTCAGTTGGATTTTCTTTGAAAACAGGGGCTATTAGAAAGATGTTTGCCTGCATTTGATTAAGTATGCAGAGACATTCGACTGTGTGGGTCATAACATAGATAACATTATGAAGAATGGAAATTCCAGAGCATTTAATAGTGATTATGCAGAATCCGTACACAAAGCAGGAGGCAGAATATTATGTGTCTTTAAATCAAGATATGTGTGCCTCTGGATTGTATTCTTTATTTATTTATAATAAATATTTATTTATTCTAGCTGTATGCTAAGCAAATAGTATGAAAATCTAGACTATATGAAGATGAATACAGTATCAATTTGGGGAAAGGCTTATTAATAACTTATGATATGAAGGTGATACAACTGTTTTTTGCTGAAATTTAGGAGAACTTGAAGCACTTATTGATGGTCAAAAACTGTGGGTTACAACTCAATGTAGTGAAAATTCAAATTTTAGAACTAGGTCATCTGAGAACATCATGATAACTGGAGAAAAGATCAAAGTTGTCAAGGATTTAATTTTACTAGAATCCATGGTTAACACCATGGAAACCCAAACCCAAACCTAACAACCAAACTCACTGTCACTGAATGTATTCTGCCTCAAAGTGACCCTGTAGGACAAAGCAGACTAAATCTTCACAGGAACAAAAAAGCAGCATCTTTTTATCCATTATCTGGTGGGTTCTAATCACTGATACTGTGTTTAGCAGCTCAATACATAGTCCACTATGCCACCTCTAATATTCTAATTTGAAATAGGGGTCTTTCTCATTCATTGCCATTGAATTTCTTTTGACTCATAATGACGGCGTATGAAAGGATAGAATTGTCCCCGTGAGTTTCCAAGACCATAACTATGTATGGGAGTAATAAGCCTTTCTCCCAACAGAGGCCTTTTGGAAATTTTAAATATTTGTAAAATACATTGCTTAAATGATGTCTGAAACTGGGGCAAAACATTTAAAGGAACAAGGGGAATTTTCCATCCTAAACACTGAGGATAGAGTGAGGTACCTGTTGCAATACTAACTGCACATTTTGCAGTTCAAATTCAGCAGCTGCTTTGAGGGAGAAAATGAGGCAGTTGTGCAAACAGAACAAGAGAATGCTGTGTGGTTTAGAATCAGGAAAGGTATACGTCAGTGTTGTATACTCTCACCATATTTATCCACTCTGTATGTTGAGCAAATGATTAGAGAAGCTGATTATAAGAAGAAGAATGTGGCATCAGGTTTGCAGGAAGGCTAGTTAACAACCTTGGAAAGTGAGGACTTGAAGCACTTGCTGATCAAGATCAAAGATTGCGGTTTTCAATATGGATTGCAACTCAATCTAAAGAAGACCAAATTCCTCACATTTGGACTGATGGGTCACATCATGATAAATGGAGTAAAGATTCAAGTGGTCATGGATTTTATCTACCTTGTATCCACAATCAGTGCTCATGAAAAAAGCAGTGAAGATATCAAAGAACATATTGCATTGGGTAAATCTGCTGTATGACTTCTTTAGTCATATGACTAAAGTGTGACTTCTTTAGTGTTCAGAAGCAAGGATATTACTTTGAGGACTAAGGAATGCCCCTCTTATGCATACGTAAGTTGGACACTGAATAAATAAGGAAGACTCCAGATGAATTGGTGCATTTGATTCCTAGAGCACTGAAGAATACAGAAAGTACTATGGACTGTTAAAAGAACCAGCAAATTTGTCTTGGGAGATGTGCAGGCCAGAATGCTTCTAAGAGGCAAGGATGGTCAGAATTTCCTTCTGCTGTGTCTTGACTGCTGCGAGTTAGAACTGTCCTGAAGACACCTAACAACAACCATGTGGTGTACTTTGAGAAAATGGACTAGGTTTATCTCTTGCTAGCCCCAAAGACAGTTGGTGATGGCATCGCAGGTTAGGCTTTGGGCTGTTAACTGCACGGTCAGCAGTCCATAACCCAGAGCCACTCTGAAGATGAGGCTGCCTCTCCTGTCTGTTTGTAGTGGCAGAATCTTCCATTCCGTATGAAAGTGGTATGTTTTTTGCTTCTTATGTGGTTCAGTCCCCCCACTCATTTTAACACCCTTCCTTACGTTTAAGAGAAAAAAAAAACAAGGTCTAAAAATTGGCAATAACTTAGCTTATCAGTTTTGCTACACTTAGCGCAGTTGTTCACTCATGCATTGGACATCAACGATTTCAGCTGATTGACAGCGCTATATATCAATTAAGTGATGGGATTGATAATAGGCTTACGTCTAATTTTTTTGGGGGGGGAGCATCATTGCCCTCTGGTGGTGGGAGTAGGAGGCCCAGCCTTGCTGCTGACTTTGAACCTCCAAGCCAGTGGGCCGCAGTCCCGCGCATAACCTGTACGCCACCGGGGCTCAGCCCCCATGTCTATTTTTTTAATGTCATGCGATCCACCCACACTACACTTGTAATCAACTAGCAGATCTCAGCTGATGTATTGAGCACTTCTGTCTTACACCGACTGCTTTCATTCCATCCAGTTTTCTGTTGTTTGTCCCCCTGGAATGGGGGCACATGCCAATCATTACCATCCTTTACTATCCTTCACCATCAACCTTTAGCTTTCCAGTATCGCTGCTTCGCTTATTGGTCCAGCCCAATTTGTAAGATAGAATAGGAATCATGGTAGTAGGTGTGGGGGAGGAGGGAGTATTAAAGAACCAGAGGAAGGGTGTGTGTTTCATTGGTGCTATACTGTGCTCTGACTGACTGGTCTCTTCCTTCTGTGGTCCTTCTGAACCACAGTGTGGTGTGTCCAATTGTCTACTGATGAGCTCTGGGTCTCCATTCTGCCCTCTCCCTCATTCCCACTTACTTGCTTTTTGTTTGTTTTGTTTTGGGTCTTTGATGCCTGATACTGACTCCCATGGACACATGGGACACATGCTTCTTTCATGTGGGCTTTGTTGTTTCTCAGCTAGGTGACCACTTGTTTATCTTTAAGCAGAAGGTATTATTCTGATTGAATTTTTTAGAAAGTTTTTTTTTATTATTTTTTTTTTTAGGCATCACTGCCCTCAGGTGGTGGGAGTAGGAGGCCCAGCCTTTGCTCCGTGGATCTGGAATCGATAGAAAGTTTTTTTTAAGACAATCTAAAGAGACTGAAAAATGGATAGCTGAACTTGTTGGTAGACTTCCACTGATGGCAAAGACATTCTAAAACATGTTTTGTTTGGAATGAAAGCAAACGTACCTTTTTACTGACCATTATCTGATGTAATGATAAAAAAAATAGAAAAAAAATTCCACCTAGAGTAAGTAGTCAAGGATTACTAATCTATGCCAAGCTTAAGTCAACAAATGCTAAGTTAAGTTAATGAACAATACACTGGTGAAATAACCTTGGGAGTTTGGGAGGATTATCAAATCTTAATACCTCTATCATGAAAAAAAAAACTTATCTGGAGAAGAGATAGCTCTTGGGTACTAGCCCTCTTTTGGTTGTTACACTGAGAGAATACATACACCATAAATAGCACAGAGATTTTTGTAAGAACTGGGTGTTGGGTATCTAGTGTTGCCCAAACAGAAACACCACAAGCATAAGGTTTTAACTGTGAGTTTTCGTTTCTTATGGTTCAGGAGGCTGAAAGCCCAAGTTCAATATGAAGACTCAAGGGGATGGCTCGCCCTGTTTCTGTCCACCAGGATGTAGGTCCTTGCCTCTTTTCAGCTTGTGCTTTTCATGGTGTGTATCTTCTTTGTTTGTGCTTCTTTGCTTAATCTATTCTTTCATATCTCAAAAGAGATTCATGTAAGAATTCCCTACTCTAAAGATGCCTATACTAACATAACAAATAAAACTCATTTGCAAATAGTATTATAACCACAGATACATGAGTTGGGATTTACAACACATTTTGGGGGAATACAATTTAACCCATAACAAACCTATGACGCAAACTTTTACCTAATTCGCAGGTTGAACATAACCCTTTATATTTTTAAAATGTATCACCCCCCTCCCCCAACCCCCACTCCTGCACAATTAAGGGACTTTATTGGGGAAATTGACAGGTCACCATAGTGTGGATCAGTAAACAATAAGCATGCAGTAAATCCAACTCAGCGCTTTGCCTCAGTCAGTAGCCAATTCTCTCTCTAATGCTGGCCTCACAGCCATGTGGTTCCTTGGTCTCTGCCTCCAGGGCCAGGAATAGAGTCAGTCATTGTACCTCACGGTCTCATAGTCTTGGCACGGTTCTTCTGTTTTGTCTCCTCATCTCTTGCCTCAGCCTCTGGTGTCTCTGGCCCTGGCCTCTGCTACTTTACATAGTGATTTCACAAGTGCTACACTGGTGGATCTGCTTACAGAGGCCCCGGGACGTTTTTCTCTTCTCCCACTGAGACTTGAACATAAACCCTTTAAATGTAACAACAACAAAATATTGGATTGTGATGTTTTTTATGATAAATATGGGGACCTTGATTTTTAAAAAATCATTTTCTTGGGGGCTCTCGCAATTCTTATCACATTTCACACACATCCATTTTATGTCAAGCACATTTGTACCTTCAGTGTTGCCTTCATCATCCTCAAAACATTTGCTTTCTACTTAAGCCCTTGGTATCAGCTCCTTATCTTTTCTCCTCCTTCTCCATTCCCTTATGAATCCTTGATAATTTATAAATTATTATTATTTTGTCATATCTTACACTGTCCGATGTCTCCTTTCACCTACTTTCCTAGTGTCTGTACCCCCAGGAAAGAGATTATATGAAGAACCTTATAATCAGTTCCCCCTCTCTACCCCACTTCCCTTCAGCCTCCCAGTATTACCTCTCTTACCACTGGCGAACCTTGATTTTCTGCATCTTTATCACCTGCTAACAGAAGAGTTGGGGATTTGAGTATATCCAGAGACGCTTTGCAGAGTCGTTGTAGCATAGTTCCTTTGTGTTGAGCTGCAGACCTCAAGGTGAGCAGTTCCAAACCACCAGTCCTTTCACGAGAAATATGAGGACTTCTCCTGTAAAGACTTACAGTCTCAACAACTGGCAGGGACATTTCTACCCTGCCTATAGTCTGAATCAACTCAGTGGTAGTGAGAGGCAGTTCATAAGAAAGAACTGGCAATTTATCCAAACAATCAGCCCCTGAAAGCCCTATCTGTAGAACAGTGCTACTCAGACACAAAGTTGACTCAACTGGTTTTGATGACCGATAAGCCCACTGGCCATGAGTAAATACTGACTCACAGTGACCTTAGAGGGAAGGGCAGAATTATCCCTGTGGGTTTGTGAGACTGTAATTCCTGATAGGAGTAGCAAGCTTCTATCTTTCCCCCACAAGTGACTTGTGGCTTGGAACTGCTGAACTTGCTCTTAGCAGTCCAAGGCATAACGACTATGGCACCAAGATCTGTGGTGACATAGTGAGTTACTTGTTGCACTGCTAAGGTGAGGTCAGCAGGTCCAGAAAATCAGCTGCTTTGCGGGCGAAAGAGAGGTTTGCTACGCCCGTACAAAGTTGCTCTGCGAAATCCACAGGGACTCTTCTACTCTCAGGGGTTGTGAGTTGGACTTGACTTGATGGCAATGCGTTATTGTGTTAGTCCAGGTAAACTAGAGAAACAAACTCATAGACATGCATATGGATATAAGGGAATGGTTTATATACAAAAGAAATGGAACACTGAGAAAGCATCCCAACCCAATCCAGTACGAAGTCATAAGTCCGATATTAGCTCATATATCCAATACCACTCTAATAACGTCTTCTTCCAACTCATGAAGTCATAGGCCAGTGGGTGCAGAGTCGCGGTGCTAGCAGGGGTCACCTCGTGGCTCCTCGTTCCTCAGGGTCCATCAACAGCATCCAGTGGTGGCAGAAGCAACTCAGCGCTGGCAGGGGTTTCCAGGTGGCCTCTCCAACTTCAGAGTTCTGGTTCCATCAGGACAAGAACGTGTAGCTTCTCCTCTGGCTCCTCAGATGCTGCCATCTTGTCTTGTTCGCAGTTTGTTGTCTCTGAGACTAGCTCCCAACAACTGGGCAGATAGCTTCTCATCTCCATGAGGGAAATATTGCGAGATTTCCCGGACATGTTAGGAGAAAGCCATGCCCACACAGAGGTCTCATTGGCTACTCAATGACTATCTCCAGATTAACGGGCTAGACTCCACCCCTACATCTCAATCATGAAATTAACATAAACATATGACTGCCAGAGTTATATTACCTGTGCCGAGGATAATTAATTCTGAGCTACAAGTACATTCAACATTGATGCTTCCCTGGAGTTTTTTTTTCTTGTTCTAAATGGACAGCCAACAAAGGAAGATATGCAAATACATGATCCAAAATCAGAAATGGCATTGTGAAAGACTCACTTCAAGCTCACTACCATTAAGTTAATTCCTCCATTGAGTTTTGCAGCCCTATATATGGTTTCTGAAGTTTTTTTTTTTTTTAACTACATCATGTTATTGGGGGCTCTTACAGATCCATCTGGTAACAATCCATACATCAATTGTTTCAAGCACATTTATACATATGTTGCCATTATTATATTCAAAACATTTTCTTTTTACTTGAGTCCTTGGTATCAGCAATTTTTTTGCCCCCTTCCCAGTCCCCGGTGAATCCTTGATAAATTATCAATTATTATAGTTATATTACTCTGTCTGCTGTCTCCCTTCACCCATGTTTCTGTTGTTTGTCCCCTTGAGGGGGTTATATGTCTATCATTGCAATTGGGTCTCCCTTTCTCCCTCTTCTCCCACCACCTTCCCCAAATCCTCATGGTATTACTACTCCTATTACTGTTCTTGGGGGGTTTAACTGTCTTGGATTCCATGTGTCTTATCTGTACCAGGGTATATGCTCTATTCCAGCAGGGTTTATAATGTAGAACTGGGGTCATGATAGTGGGGGACGAAGTATTCAGGAACTAGAGGCATGTTCCGTGTTTCCTCGGTGCTATACTGCACCCTGGCTATCTTGTCTCTTATGACCCATTTGTGAGAGGATATCCAAGTTGTCTACAGATGGGCTTTGGATCTCTATTCCAACCTCTCTCATTCACATTGGTATGATTGTTTTGGGTCTTCTGCAAGATACCTGACCCCATCAATACCTTGTGATCACACAGGTTGGTATACTTCTTCCATGTGGACTTTGTTGCTTCCCTGCTTGATGGCTGCTTGTTTAACTTCAAGCATTTAAGACTCTAGACACCTTTTCTCTTAATATCCGGACACCATCAGCTTTCTTCACCACATTTGCTTATGCACTCATTTTGTCTTCAGTGATAATGTCAGGAAGGTAAGCATCACAGAATGCTAGGTTATTAGAATAATGTGTTTTTCCATTGAAGGAGTACTTGAGTAGAGGCCCATTGTCTAGCTGCTTCCTTAATATTTAACATATAAATATTTGTACATAGACTTATATCCCTATCATTATATTAATATATTTACATATGTACATACCTATATTTATACCTCTATAAATGTCTTTTCCCTCCTTGTTCTTTCCTCCACTTCTCTTGTCCCACTATCCTGTTCGACTTTTATTCAGCTCTTAGTAATTCCTCTCAGCTATAGTGCCCATGATCAAGCCACACCAAACATTCTTGGCCCTCCTCACCACTGATCTTAGATCTCTGATTGTTCCTTTTCCCCAACCTCCTTCTCTCCCCTGTCCCCCTTTGTTTTCTCCTTGGGGTAGTTTTTCTTGCCTGTCTTATATCGATAGACATGAAAATAAAGAAGGAGGAGGAACAGAAGAAGAAAAGGGCACATAAATAGATGCTGGTCTGTCTGCTGACCCTTATGTATGTTTTCTGATCAAGTTTGATGAGGTGTCAGGTACTGAAGTCTGTTTTCAGGATTCCTCGGGGATTTCGTGGTTTTGCTCCCCTTGGTACTCTGTTGTGCTTCCTTAGTGTTTTGCCTCGGTGTGTGTGAGGATGTGGGGTGGGGTGGAGCAGAGGAAGGGTCAGACTGGGCACAATTTCTGTAAAGTGTCTCCAGTGCTGACCTCTGCAGTGCTGTGAGTCAGTGAGGGGATGTCTGGTTTCATGGTGGGACCAGCTCTGTGGTCCTCTCTGTCTCATCCTTAGGGCTTGGTGGGCCAGGATATGGTTCTTTCTCTCTCTCTCTCTCTCTCTCTGTCTCCCTCCACCCCCCTCTTAGTTTACTCCCGTGGGGTCTAAGCAAACCTGCCACTCTCTCTGGGCTTTATTTTCAGGGCTTTCCTCTGCTGTGCAATCTTCTGGGGAGTGTAATGTGCCTGGGATTGGGACCAGCCAATCTGTTAGTTCACTGCTTCATGCAGGTGTGTTGCCCTCAAGACTTGGTGTACCAGATTGAGGTCTCTTCCTTTCCTGTGGAGACATAAACAATACCCTCCCTATGATTGGGTTTGTTCCCTGTTCTCCAGTATACATGTCCTCCCCACCCACCCCCCCCCTTTTTTTAGTTGACTGTCCTATGCATCCTGAAGCGGTGAATCTTTATAGGAGCTCAAAGCCTCATCTTTCTCTGCCAGAGTAGTTGGTGAACTTGAACTGATGACCTTTCCATTAATAGTTAGCAGTCTAACACTTGCCAACACGAACAGCTTCACCAAGGTTCTCTTGGCCAGGCATAGCATGTGGAAATATTTTAAAAGAAAAAAGAGCTGGTGACCATGACAGTGGTCTGATCTACACCTGATTTTTCTTTTCTTTTCAATGATTTTATTGGGGACTCTTACAGCTCTTATAACATTCAATACATCATTTGTATCGAACATATTTGTACACACATTGCCATATTAATCTCCAAATATTTTCTACTTAAGCCCTTAGTATAAGCTTCTCTTTCCCCCTCCTTTTTAAAAAAATAAATCATTTTATTGGGGGCTCAAAGAACTCCCATCACGATCCATACATACATCAATTGTATACAGGCCACATTTGCACACTTGTTGCTATCATCACTCTCAAAACACCCTCCCTCCACTTAGGTCCCCAGTACCACCAGCTCCCCATATTTCCCTTCCCTCCCCCTCTCCCATGAATCATTAAAATTTATAAATTGTTATTACTTTTTCATATCATACACTGTCCAATGTGTCCCTTCACTCATTTCCCTGTTGTCCATACCTCAGAGAGGAGGTTATATGTAGATCCCTGAAATTGGTTCCCCCTTTCTATTCCACCATCCCTCCACCTTCCAAGTATCACCACTCCCCCCACTAGTCCTGAGGGATCATCTATCCTAAATCCCCCATGTTTCTGACTCCATGTACACCTGATTTTGCGATTAGAGCAGGATGAGAGCTAACAGCAATAGTAAAGGGAAATTATGTTCTAAGACAGCAAGACAGCAGTGCAGGAGCTTTGACCACTGATGACTTCCAGTCACTGGTGATAGCTAGCCTTAAGGTTTCTTTTATGTTATAAATACACCTTATGTATTTAAATGATTCGAGTCAGTCTGTGTCACTGAGCAAACACCAAATTCACTGGCATTAAGTCAATACTGACTTATAGCAAGTCTGTCATTGACAGCTGAGTGAAATTCCTAATTGATAAAATAAGTCACACCTCTCCTTTGGGAGAAAAGATATCATGGAATAAAACGAATATGGCATTAATAAGAAATCAGGGAAGGGAGGCTCCTCAGAGACCATCTCGGTGGTGATTACATATCAAACTGCCTGGGAATGCAAACGTGAAATGATGTAGGTACCAGGGAGACCAAACTTACTGGGAAAAGTGTCAAAGCCAAGAGGTATGTGGACAGAACATCGGCTTCCAGGCATTATGCTGTACGAGGAAAGGTTGGATGTTATTGATTTTGCATGTACGTCAGAGGAAATGTAATATATCAGCAGTGGCTTATGTGGTAGCTGGTATCACTATTTGTGCCTTAGTGAGGGGAATGTAATTGTTTTTCTAAAAAAAATGTGTGTGTTGCAATATGTTTCTCTAAAATCAACCCTAAAATATGTTTCTCTAAAATCAACCCTCTTGGCTAAGAGCGGTGGGCAGTTTGATCACCGATGGAAAGGAGATTGCAGATGCTCACTCTGGCCTACAGAAGGTTCAGGTGTCCAGTGAAGATCAGCTGTTAAAAACCTGATTGGACAGAGGTCCAGTCTGACACGCATGGCATTGTCATGAGGCAGATTTGGAGACAATTCCAATGAAATGATTTATCTGACTTTTTTTTTTTTGGTTTTATTTTTATATTTTGAGTTAAAGTGATGTAGCTTCAAACATCAGTTTCCTTTCCTACTTGCTAGTTGATCAAGGACAAAACCCGCTAATTCCAACCATTTGGTTTTGCCTCACAGTGAGCCTATAGGGCAGGGACCCTTTTTGGACCCTTGGAAGCCATCAGGTACTCTACAGTCTTAAATAGATTTAAAGGGTTGAAAGTCCAAAGTGGTGATTCTTCTCTGTCCTAGGGTTCCTATTAATTAGAATAGATTAGATGGCAGAAGGTTGTTTGTTTGATAAGGGAGGCTGTGCAATATATGCAAATAATACAAGTGAGATACTGCAAAGTCAGACAACAACTCAAGAAGAGTAAATATAAAAAAGAAATTGAAAAGGTATATATGTATGGAAGGTATGAGGGCAATTTAGAGTGTTAAAATGTAAGACTTCATAGCCATTTATTTCCATAAATATTTTATAGTTCTGAGTTTTCTTCTTCAAATTAGGCAGCAAACATTTCAGAACACGTTTTCTTATCTACCAGTCAGTGGATAACTCATTTTCAATGTTTCAGAGGTGAAGATGCCTCCAAGTTTCTTTACAAGACTAGTTCTAACTTTTCTTGAAAGGGTTTCTGTGCACAGGTAGAGAAGCTGTGCCATCTTATAAGAAGTCTGGAACATTTCAATTTTAATAAAGGAGAGAGAGAGAGAGAGAGAGAGAGAGAGAGAGAGACTTCAACTCTTTATGGGAGCAGGCAGTCTCAGCATAGCTGGTGGGTTCGCATTGTTGATCATTGTGTCAGACAGGGTTCTCTAGAGAAACAAAACCAGAACACTAGTAATTCTCTTAATATATTTATATAGAGAGAAGGATATATAAGATAAGAAATAAAGAGTTAATTAATCTATAAAACAGTACAAGTGGCTCTGTGAAACTCACTTGTGTGAGAGAGCTAGAAGACTGGAAGTCCTTGGAGTCTTGAGGGCTGCTGAGTATCCTTTGTAGAGCAATTCAGGCTATCTGGTCACAAGAAGCAAATGGAAAAGCAGGTCACCAGAAGTCAGCCAGATGACAAAGTCCAATAGTTCCCAGCCCAAGAGATGGATATTCCAGGAATGTGGCGAAGCAGGACTTGAAGGAGCCTCAACTCACAGCAACACAGTCCACCGATTAGCTGTCCCATGGGTAGTGTCTCTTGGAGATGGAGGCACAGGATGAACAAGACAGCTGGCTGGTCCGAAGGTCCAAGAGCAAGAGGGCAGGGCAGGGCAGGGCTTGCTGAGCCATTTCTATCTCTGCCCTTCAGTTGATCTTACATGTGTTCATTGGCCATGTCGTCACAACAAGCTTATCTATCATAATTGTGCAGTTAGCAGCTCAATGGAACTGACCCACTATGACATCAGTGTTAATTCTCCAGTAACTGTTTCGTTTTATGTTGAAGCAATACCATCTTACCTGATTTTGGAAGTTATCAAAAGAGATTAAATAGGACAATGATTCTCATTTCGTAGTGCCTGGCCCAGCAGCATCAGCATCCCATCGGTTCTATTACCCACTACCATTGAAGACCTTCTGATCCACTGCGACTCTGTATGCAGTGCACATGATTTCCCAAATGGCAAACCTTCATGGAAGCCGACGGCCTCATCTGCCTGGTGGGCTGGGAACACTGACTTGGAGGTTAGCAGCACTGCATCTGACTCACAGTGCCACCAGACTCTGAGGAAGGTTCATTCTAGACTAACAGAGCAAAAAACTCTGATTTGACTGTTTTAATGAAGCCACCTAGTGATTTCAATGCATGAGAGCCCCTTTTATAGGAAAAGTCCCAGCTTAGAGCAGGTGTGCAAGTGTGCTAATTGTTTGGGCCAGGGTGGAATCAGGCATCCCCTTGTACCAGTCAGCCCCTTGCACACTTTTGCACCAGCCTCACAAGAAGGAGATAAACAACTTGCTGAATTTTGTAACCCCTGCCACTGGCATCTCACAGAGCTTATTTCCCCAGGCAGGGCACAGACTCTACCCGGGCAAGGCACGGAGATCCCCCTCTAACATTCCAGGAAACAAGTTTGAAAAAAGAGACAATTTCCTCATAGGTCATCTCCCAACCCGAAACTTGCAAACACAGCACAAGAAACCTCTGCTTTCTTTCATCAGCCCACATGCCTGTATCTCAAACCCTACATACGTCCCAGTGCCCCAAGACTAGGTGAGGCTTCTCTGGCCAAACTCTTGGTCTCGGGACCGCCCAGGAGCTCAAGATATTCCTGTCTGTCTCTTTTTCTGCTGTCCCTTCCTTTCCCCAAAGTCCTTCCCTACCTCCAATAAGTTATATACATATATATACATATATATGTATACACACATATATGCATTTTATCCCTAACTAAGCTCTGTCTCCTTCCTGCGGCTCCGTCTCAACCTCTCACTAATGACCTTTGTGAACATACTCTGTCTTCAGGTGCTGGAATCTTTGGGTAGTAGGAACAAGTTGTGCTGCTTATGGAAATATTACAAGCATGAGTCCATTCAGAGGCATCTCACAAGAATGGCCTAGTGCTCAGCTTCTGAAAACTCAGCCACGGAAACACCTGCTGTGCTCAGTTCTCCTTTCACTCACAGGAGGTTGCCATAAGTCAGGATGGAAACAAGGGCAACTGGTCTTGGCTTGCTGTCTTCCCTGTTTCTCGAATTCTCTCTCTGGCTACTTTTGCATTATTATGACAGATGATTGGTGCCCTGGGTCTTCTTTGTCAGTGGAGAGGGGAGCTGAGACAGCAGACCTTGGAGAGGGCTGGGTAACTGCAATCAGACTTAATGCCCTCAGGGATTCTGATGCTCACCCCTGGCTGTTCGTTCTAACGTCTCCCAGTCAGCTGTGAAATGCTACCCCCACTGAGCCCATGTGCCAACCAACCAACTCTGGTAAAACCCCTATGGAGAGAGGGAAGCAGAATGGAGGAAGATTTGTTCACTTTGGTTGGCAGCCCCCAGGTGCGTTCATGACATTTCTGTCTTCCCTTATTTATCCTCCTTATGGCACACAGGTCATCTTTTTAAATAAAAATACCTGATCCTCTCATCCTTTCCCAAAAAGCTTTGTAGGAGGGATAAGGTTTGGTCCACAAGACTAGGTCCAATCTATTTGGCAGAAGTGAAGCCATGATTGCTTAGTGGTTATGCATTGGATTGCTAATTGCAAGGTTAGCAGGTCAGAACCACGAGCAACTCCTCTGGGTCAGAGCGTTTATAGCCCTGAAGTCTCACAGAGGCAGTTCTACCTGACCTCTAGGGTGGCTAGATAGCAGTGGACTCCATGGTAGAGAGTTTGTTTTTATTTGGTGTAAGGGTAATGTAAATGGCTGATGTGCTGGACTGCTAACTGAAAAGTTGGAATTTGAGTCTAGCCAGTAGCACCTTGGAAGAAAGACCAGGCAATCTGCTTCCCAAAAATCACAGCCACTGACCACTCTAGGAACTCTTGTGGTTCTGTGGGTAGTTGCAGTTTCAAACCCATCAGCTGCTTACTCCAAGGGAGAAAAATGAGACATCGGTTCAGGGTCTGTAAAGAATTACAAGTCTCAGGAATCCTACAGAGAATCTTCATGAGTTGGAATCAATTTGATGGCAGTGGGTATTGAAAAGGCTGTGAAACTGTTCTATTCTGACATATAGAGAGATATATTGAGTTATCATGTATTGGAGTCATCTACAAAGCAACTTTCTGTGATATAAGAGGTCCTTCCCAGTCTGACTCCCAGGACCTCTTGAGGCTCATCTTCTTTGTGACACTGCTATCTGCCCCCTTGTCCCCAGGCCTTCCCCGACCACCCCTCTTTCCCCCTCCATCATCATGCACACGTTTGGGTTAGTGCAGTGGGGAAACCAGTGGTGAAGAGGGCATCCTGGCGGATGGAATCCTTGAGTCGAATCACGAAGATAGTAAGTGAGGTTATCCTGAGCTAAAGAAACAGAAATATAAAACAGCACAGGGGACTACAAGCAACTTAGGAATATATGTAGAATGTGAGTTATTAGTGGAGAAACACGAGGTTGGAAACACAGGTCAGGTCAGAAAATCTGCTCACAGAAGTGCTGAAGAACACTCATACTGCACAATCATGAGCAAATGTTAGTACATTGGAGATTGCTGATCAGCCACCATATGCTGCTAGGTTCAGAGTCTTTTGGTTTAGACTTTGAATAAAAGTAACCATTGCTGTCCCAAGAGATGCTCGCACTATTAAAGGGGAACAGTATCACTCAATGCCATGTCCATGCTCTCAACCAGTGCCCATTCTGCACCCAGGGCTGGGCCTGCTCCTTTATTACAATCAAAGTTCACAGGTGGCACGAATGTCAGAACTAGGCTGCAAACCAAAAGATTAAAAGTTTGAGTTCACCCAGTGCCTTAGAAGGAAGACCCGGTGATCTATTCCTAAAAAAGCAGTCATTGGAAAACCTATGAGGGAGGGTGGGAGTATGAGAATAGATTGTGATGATATATACACAACTCTTTTAAAAAGCAATTTAACCCTAGAAGTATAGGTTATGTGAATACTATTTCATGAAAACTACTGAAACAAGCAAAAATAAACCAAACCTGACCTAGGGTTACTATGTGTAAAAGAGGAAGAGTTTTTGCTTAGAGGGTATTGAGTTCATTTTAAGGGTGGTGGAACAATTTGGAGAGGCATATCAATAATGGTTGTATAACACATAATATAATCATTGACATTGAATTATACATGTAAAAATTGCCGAATTGGAGAATGTTTTGTTGTTTATATTTTTTGCCACAATTGAAGAAAACAATAATAAGAAACACAAATAATATTGAGCACAAAAAAGAAGAGAATGTACTAAAATTGATTGTGGCAATGAGTGTAGACCTTCTTGATATGATGGAACTATTTAATTGCATGATGTAGCTGAAGTGTCAATAAAACTCTAAAAAAAAAATCTATGGAGCACAGTTCTACTCTGACCTACATGGAGTCATTACATGGGGCTAGCAGGAGTTTGGGCCCTAGTCAAAGGCCAGTGGTTTGTTGTTTCCTGGTTAAAAACCAGGGAATGATTTCCCACTTGGATTGTAGTTTCAGATCCAACTGAAACCTTCTTGCCTCATCCTCTTTTAGAATTATTATTCTTTTGACTTAAGAGAGATTTAGAATTATTATTATTCTTATTCTTATTATTATTATTAGAATTATTATTCTTTTGACTTAAGAGAGATTTATTTCCTTCTGATTGATGTCTTTTGTTTGTGTTATGTATTACTCACAATGCTGGCTAAAAAGATGCTAAGATTTGCACATTATTTATTTTATGGATCTCCTCGATAAATTCTTGATGGAGTGCCTCCTCTGCACAGCTGGTATCAATGGCCATCAAAGAGCTCTTGTGTAATTTGTCAGCTCAGTAAGTGTTCCTTTCCTGGAGTGGATGACTTTACTGACCACCACTTAAACTTTGAAAACACATGGAAAAACAACCCTAGAAACTCAGACTTGTGTTTGTGGTTTTTTTTTTTTTTAAAGTGATCCATTATTCTCTTTTGTCTTTCAGGAGATATTGATAGTTTAAACCCAAGGAAGCACAGTGAAAACTTAAAATGTACAAAAAAGCCAGAAGAATCAAGGTCTGAAACTGCAAACGTGTCTTACGTAAAATCACCATGATAAAGATTATTCATCTGTTTAGCAGTACTAAGGCTGATAAATTATTTTCATAAGGCATCTAAAACTTTTCAAGAGTTCTCTCTTGAGGGAACCTCAGTGAAGCTGTTGTTAGGTATTGGCATGCTAACAACAAAGTCTGCCAACAGTTTGAAACCACCAGCCACTCCTCCACAGGAGATGAGGTGTTCTACTTCAGTGTACATTTGAGCTGTGGTACTGGAGAATATTGAAAATATCATGGACTGCCTGATCTGTTTTGGAAAAAGTATGGCTAGAGATACCAGTTACTGGAGAAGGGCATCATGCTTTGTACAGTGGAGGGGCAGTGACAAAGGGAAGCCATGGGGGCAATGGATTGATGTAGTGGCTTCAACAATGGGCTTGGGCATAGGAACAGTTGTGAGGATGGTGCAGGACTGTGCACTGTTTGGTTCTGTTGTGCGTAAGGTCTCTATGGGTTGCAACTTAACAACAACACTCCTGTGAAGAGTTAGAGTCTCAGAAACTCACAGGGGAAATTCTTCTTTGTCCTGTAGGATCACTGTGAGTCAGATTCAGCTCTATGACAGTGAATGGCTTTTTTCTTTGTAAATTAAAAAATAAGGTCAATGTTTTAATTTTGGGAAAAAACCTAATTATTCATTTCCGTCTGCTGAATCTCTCAAACTTTTATGTCCTTGGGAGGCAAAGATTATATACTATTCCTAGTATTTATGTAGCCCTTGCCATATTGTAAGAAACCAGCACATATTAATTGGAATAATGAATGAAACATCAAGTGGAGACACCTAAAAATACTTGCATGTTGCTTTGTGCCCTATGTATCCTAGAACATGCTTCCATTTAAGATCAGCTAAAATAATTTATAAGTAAAATATTGGCAATGTGACCTCAATCCACATGGAAGAAGCACACCATGTTTTTGTGATCCAAAGATAACAATAACAAAATCCAAATATGACAAAGGGGAAAAGATCAGACTTTAAATTGTGAAAACCCAATTTGTAGAAGATTATGGAGGACAGTGGGAACCCAAAACCCATCTAGTCAGATTAAGCCTCTAGGAGATCCCCTCTTGTCACTGGCAAGGGTCTCAAACAGCTTCACTGTCAGAGATCATTATAAACTTGATTATGCATGACGGAACTTGATACTTGTTCACTTGACCTCCCTCTTGACCCAACCTGAAATTGTTTTAGCCTCAAGTATTTTTTGCTTGTTCCATGATAAAAATTTCTTCCCTGGCTTTTTAAGTACTGATGGTGGTCTTGTCTTTCTTACTCATTATTTGTATTTTTATCTTTATATTATTATTATTTTATCCATACTAATTTATTTTGGTTTTTGCTTTTTGTTGTTTCTGTTGGGTTTCCTAATTTGTGAGGCACAGAAGGAGTAAATGCATAGAGATAATGACTGATGCACAGGTTTATAGGGGATGCACAGTTGGGGATGGGAGGTTGAGAGAGTGAGGGGATTTGAGAAGCAAACAATGAATTCAGGAGTGGGATGGAGCACTAGAACTGATTGTGATTGGACAATATATAGGACGCAGCATGCGATATAGTATTTACATAGCCTATCATGCATATATAGACTATGTGAATATTATATCAAGACAACCATGAAAACACACACACACACACACACACACACACACACACAAACTTGACCAATGGTTGCCATAGAGAGTTGAAGGTGTTGCATATGGGGCATTGCGTTTGTCAGTGGCAGTAGAGTAATTTGGAAAAGGATATCAATAGTGGCTGGACAACATGAAGAGAATATTCAGTGGCAGTGATTTACACAAGGAGAAACTGTGGAATTGGAGAATCTTCTATTGTATATATTTTTGTCATGATTAGAAAAAATAATTTCATGAATAACAATGACAACAAGGAAAAATGTCCGAGAATTGAATATGATGACATGATTGAATCACTGAATTTTATGACGTGGATAATGTGCTAATAAAACTTAAAAATATTGGCAATGTGCAAAATATACTGAAAAATGTAGAAAAGCACATAACAATGTTTCTCCCATAATTTAAAGCACTTCTTTAAGTTCTGATGTAAGTAGTGTCTCATTACTCTTTTTTTTTTTAAAGTCTGTTCCCTTGGGGGTGGGGCTGGGGGTTAAAAGTAAGGAGCCTAATGAGGCAATCAGTGAGTTGTGAGCAGTTATCAGAACTCTTGCACTTTTATTTGAGGGGGCGGGGAGTGCATCACTGCCTTCTGGTGGGAGTAGAAGGCCCAGCCTTGCTCCTGAAGAGCTGCTGCTGGGTTTGAACCGCCATCCCTGTGGGCCACAGATCCGCACTCAACCACGGTGCCACCAGGGCTCAGCCCCCCTTGCAATTTTAAAAATATGAAATATCATGTGAGACATAGCCACCACTATGCCCCGTAGCTTCAGACACGTATTGGGTTAAGAATCTCTGAGAACCAATGCTCCTCCCCTCAGGATAAATCGGAACTCTTTGAGAGGTACTAAGAGAAACTTGCTCTTCTTGACCTGTGATTGGTGCAGGCATCGACATGTGATTCATTTCTGACCAGTGGATGTCATGGGGCAACAACCAGAAGAACAAAATGACCAGGAGAGCCGGCTCTTCTTCCTGAATAGCAGTCATTCTCTTCTTGTTAGGAACGTACTGGTACCAGTTGCCATCAAGAACATCCTGACTTATGGCGACCTCCTGCGTGACGGAGTAGAACTGTGCCTCCTGAGGTTGTCAGTAGCTGGTTCTGTTGGGAACACAGACCACAAGCTTTTCTCTGTATGCTTCTAGGTGTACTAGAACCTTCCATTTCTCAGTTAGTAGCACAGCACATTAACTGTTTGCTCTACTGAGGAGTTCCAGCCTGAAGGGGAAATCACCAATTTGGAGCCACAAGAGGATAAAATCCGACTTTCAAGAACAGCAGCGTGAGAAAACAAGATCCAGTTCCCCGATTCATTGAAGAGCTTCTGAACCAATTCCAGGAACACATACCCTGGGGAGGTTCTTGTTGTAAGGGTTCTCATAAAATTACTTATTTGTTTGTGGTTCTGTTAAGTCGGATTTTCCACTATTTCTAGTCAAAGTGGTACCTCTCTGACACCAGCTTAAGAACTCGGTTCCTTCGCCCCAATCACTACCAAGAAAAAACCATTGCTAGTATTATGTCCTTCGCTGCAAATTGATGTATTTGAATTATAGTATTGGCAAAGAAAACAGAAATTGCCACGAGAACAAACAAGTCTGTCCCCGAAGAAGTGCAGCCAGACTGCTCACTAGAGGTGAGAGAGGAAGGCGAGAGTTTGCTTCACCTAGTGAGGACCAGTTCTCAAGAGAGAAGAGTCCCTGGGAAAGAACATCAGACGTGGTGAAGTGGAGGTCTCTGAGAAGGCTCAAGAGAGTGGCTGTCACAAGGGGCTGAGACGTACCAGCGATTGTGAGGACGGTGTGGGACTGACCAGGTACTATGTTTCCTTCGAGCCGGAGTCATTCTGAGTGGGAATCAAGTTGATCGCACCTAACAGTAACAAGAGGGCATTTTCTAATTGGCAAAGATTTAAACCTTAAAAGAATCTGACACAGAGAAACAATTACTTGCAGATTTTAGCTCAAATGTTAAGACTTAATAAGACTGCTTGTTTAAAACAAATTACTCCTAGAAAAGATAGTCTTAAACTCTAATTATATAACTTGATATTTAGTACTAGAGAAAAGCATAGAGGAAACAGGAAATTAGTTGTATTATAAACTCCTGTCCTGAATTGAAGCACCTCTGATAATATTCTTTCTTTTTACCATTCAAGGTAGAATCTAAGTCCAAATTTCAAGGGGGGTGGGTGGGTGGTTTAGTGTGGGCTGAGGGAGAACCATATTCAGGCATGATACCTCAAATTAAAATGCTTGGTGAAGCCTGGGAATTGTCAGGGAATTTAAAAATAATCTCTTATTTTCTTGAATGGAAGAAAAATAAAATGTGGCTATACTGAGAACATTTATAACATTTTAGACAAGATATTTGGAAGATGGTCTCACAGAGAAATATTGGAAAAGGGATGCAATCTGCCAAAATGATTTTCCAGAAGATGGGAATAATAAATTGAAATAGAGAAAAACGGGCATGAATTTGGAATCCACATTTTTAGATCCATCTCCTAGGAGTAAGGAATGGGTAAAATAGACAATTATGTTTCCTTATTATGTTTTGATACAGCCCTGAATTTTTCTTTGAAAACTCTGAGCCATTGCTGCTGCTGCTCCTGTTTTCTTCTGTTTGTGCTTGTGTTTGGTTTCTTAAAATCATTGTTTCAGGTCTCTTTATTGAGAGGTGGAGAGCATTCCACTTTTCTCTTGACTTTGAAATTATTTCAAACATACAAAGACTTAGAATACTCAAGGACCTCTGAGATACCCTACAATCAGCCACCTAGCTATTGACATTTTCATATTTATTTTGTCAGTCTCTCTCTCCTCACACTTCACACATACACAAATACACAAATATGTACATTTCCCCCTGTCTTCCTAAACTATCTGAGAGTAAGTTGAAGATTTAATGCTTTATTACTCTTTAGTATATTTCTTAAAAATAAGGAAACAATTTTCATGACCATAATCCAATCTTTATAATCAGAAAATTGGCACTGATTTGGTCTGTCTGGTGTTTTCTTTCGATTTCCGTGTTTTATGCAGAAGTACGGTAGAAGGGAGGCATTCTTTTTTGAGACACCTATAAGTACACCTTATTTTTGGTGCTGTTAATGCTGTTACTTGGTTTAGATAATGATTGTCATGTTCTTCCACTGAGAGGTACTGAATGCATGCTCAGTACTTATTTGTGAGTATTTCACTCATTTGCGTGGATGCTTTGAGGCTATGTGAACGTTCTGCTCCTTTTCTCACTAGTTCTAATGCCCGTAGATGACACAATCCTGAACGGATTGTTACCGTGATGGTTTTCAAGTGGTCATTTAAAAAGTTCTACCACTTCTTTGGAGCCCTGGTGGTGTCATGGTTAAGAATTCAGCCGCAATCTGCAGGGTGAGCTGCTGGAAATCATCGGCAGCTCCATGGGAGAAAGACTGGGCTTTCTGTTCCTGGACCCCGGAGTCCCACAGGGCCTCACTGTGAGTCAGCATGGACTGGATGGCAGTGAGTTTGATTTTGCTTATCACTCCCTTAGTGTCATGGTGCAAGGAGAGGACACTCTCTCCTGCGGGCCAAAAGGCTCCAATCCACCAGAGCCGCCACAGAAGCCTGGTTTGGCAATTTCTGAAAAATCAGCCATTGAAAAATCAATTGGAGAAGACTGGAGTTATCATGATCCTTTTTTAACTTGGTTACAATTGGTTGTGACAGTGGGTATTATTCCTTTATATTTATTAGCTAGTATTCTTCTCTAAGTCAGAGCTTCCCCTGCTCTTCATCTAGCTGTCTATCTGTCCATATGTCTGTCTGTGTTCCTCAATAGTATCTATATGGCCATTTATTCAAACTTGGATTTTACTCAAAGAGATAAACTCAAAACTCAAATTCATGCCGTCAACTCGGTTCTGACTCACAGAGACCCTAGAAGACAGGGTAGAACTGCCCCTTTGGATTTTTGAGGCTGCAAAACATTACAGGAGCAGGAAGCTTCGTATTCCTTCCTTAGAATAACTGGTGGTGCTGAACTGCTGACCCTCTAGATAGCAGCTCAACCAGTAACCCCCCAAGGCTTCTCAGAGGGGTACCATCCATTATTACATTGCATATCTTGATGATCAGATTGTCTCGGGCTTTGCCAATGAAATCCCTTAAAGCTGTTTGCTATGTCCTTTTGATTTGCCTCCAAAATTCCTTGAACATTTCCTTGTTTTCTGGAACAGGATTGTGATAGTTATATCCTCTGGCATCACCTTGAGACTAGTAAGAGTGAAAGGGTGGAATTTAGCTGTCCATCAGGTTGTTGAGTGATGGCCTTTTGTGGAGGCACTGAAGAGGTAAATAGAGGCTGGACCCTCACTGTCTTCTTTGTCTTCCTCCTGACAAGACACATGGAGCTACATTGATGGAACGAGAGACCTGGAGCTGGAGGAGTCAAGTGGAGACCCCTGCCAGGACTAGGATGCTTCCATCGCCACTGGATCCAGTAGAATTTCTACGTACTGGGCTGTGATCTTCCTGCCTTTGGCATCATTGCATGCATTGTGTGAGTCTAAATAAGAATTTATGAACTAATATTAGACACATCGGCTAATTTCGGACTTATGAACTTGATCTGGGCTGAAATGGGATCTTTCTTATACACATGAGTGTCTCTGCATTTGCTTCTCTAGTCAACCCAAACAAACACAATGATGTTCAAGGTTCGTGTAATTTCCCTGTCCCAGCCCTGCATTCAGCCACTTCCCCAGAGACGCTTAGTTTCTTTTAGTAGAAAATGCTACTTATACATGAAGGTCTGAGTACCTCAGAGACTTGCTGCTCCTGAGGTGCCATTGTACTTCCAGGATGTAGACAAAGCTGTACATACATGCACATGTATTCATATATGTGTACATCTATCTTGGTTTCTCATTATGTATATTGAAAATCATGATCTACACTGGCATTTATTACAATCCAGTACAACAGAATTAATTCTAGCATTCCCTCACTCCCCATTTGTAACTACTTTCTCCAATAGTGAGACACCCGCTTCTGTGATTGCCAACTTATTTCCTTACATGTTCCATATTCCTAACTAACCAATATCCTTGTCACACAGGCTTTTTCCTAAGGGTTCACACTGCCAACTGTGCTCTGCTCCACTGGAGTTGATGTTCACTTGATGCTCTATCCCAACAGAAGAGAATGGGGAAGGGAAGAGGGAACTTTATTGCCTCTGCATTATTCATTAGTAACATTACCTAGAGATAGACTGGGGAAAAATGAAATGGTAATAAAAATAAAACCTCAGATGCATCAGATATTAAACATAAAAGCCTCCAAATAGTTTGTCTGATTTATGCTAAGCATGTTATTTTTTCTTGCCATATAGACTTTGATGCTAGACTGCATTTGCAAAAATCTTCATTAGCAGTACAAGCGACAATTTAAATTTATTTAAATAAATGCTAATAATGCCACAATCCAGTGTATTATGTGCAACTGACAGATGGGTTTATAAGGGCAAAAACTATTATTTCATTAACACAGGGCATGCCATTGTCTTTCAGAAATGAGTAAAGGCTACTGAGGCACTCCAACTTTGAAATTTCTTATCTGAAACAAAGGGAAAACAAAACATAAAAGGTAGCAAAAAAAAAAATCAGTTTCCACAAGCCAATTTCAACTCATGGTAACCCCATGTGTGTGGGCGACCTATGTCAATGCCGAAGTTTTTCAGGAACAAATGGCCAAGGCTTTCTTTTGAGGTGGTCTCCTGGTGGAATCGACCCACCAAGCTCTCGGTTAACAGCGGAGCAAGTTAGAGGTTGCACTAGTCAGAGCTTCAAAAGCAAAGCTACTTGTTTCATACAGGTGAAAATTTATTCTTACCTTTTATTCTGTCAGGGAGGGGTGCCTTTCTATGAAAATATCACGTACTGAAGAACAGGAGGAATCTCATTAGGTCATCTGGGTTCCGTCACGTTTTTCTGTGAGTCCCTTTCTTTTAGTAAGTGGTGGTGAAGTGACTCCCATTTATTAATGCTGAGTGCTAAGAGTGGTAGCAAATTTAGGAAGGAAAACTATTTTTTTCCTTCAAGTTTCTATACTTGAGAGCCATCAAGGTAAAAAGCAAAGAAACAAAATACAGTTGCCACGAAGGCAGCTTGGAGTACAATGACCTCATGTGTGTGTGCCAGGACACCGCTCCGCTCCAGGGGGGCTTCCAATGACTGATGTTGGGGACGAGCTCACCACGCCTTTCTTCTGAGGCACCTCTGGGGAGCTGGACTGGTGTCTTTGGGTTAGCAGTTGAGTCTGTTAGGCATGTTGTGCAAATCTCTGTTGTAAAGAAATATATTCCATAAGCCTATATTTTAAAATTATAGTCATAATACACAGAGAAGCTTATTCTGAGGGATCATTGGGAAGGGATTAGGTAGGAATATTGTCTGTGGCTTTTACTTAATAGAGATTACATTTCCCTTTGCTTACTTATAAAAATGCTTTAATAATAATAAAAATGCATTTAAATATCACAAAGTATCTTCAATTGCACTTTATATGTCCTGTGTGTATGCCTACACTAATCAAAATTGGCAAAACTCTTTTTGACAGTGTGCATACTTCAAAAACCAAAATATTTTTTGCCTATTTTGTTTATTGTAAGTATATGCATATGAAGGATTCTCAAAAGTAATATAGTATCTGTTTCCAAACCTGTGGAGATAGAGATGTCCTTATGCCATAGCATGGTTTTAAAAAGGTGTCAGAGAAGCCACAAAAAAGGAAGACCTGCTTGTTGAAAATGTTTTGTAAATTTCAATGATTCTTGGAAGTGGGAGTTGTTGCTAACTTTTTGGGAGAGGCCAGTTTAGTTTCGGTTGCAGTTGTAGAGCATGTAAAACTTTCACACATGCACACGCACACACACACACACACATACTTTGTGTCTTCTTTTGATAGCAGCTTAATTATTTTTCGTATCGCCAATGAAAGAGAAAATTAGACTAAACTATGATGAAGGTCCTGCGCCCGTAGTTCCCAGACTACATCCCAGGAAAGGTGATGGAGACTCACCCTTTCATGAAGTCAGGTTCAGGCTCCATCACCTTGGTTTGTGGTGGAGCAGTCCTGCTACAGAATAATTGGGCAGGAGAGACCTGTAGGCAACATTTCTAGGAAAAGATTCCAGAAGTTTAAATTGAGGATTTGGTTCTATTTTTATCTCACTTAAGGATGTCTGGCTTTCGATCCCTTGTGTTATAAGGGGCTGCAAAAATTTCCAATTAAAGTGGAATATGCTCAGGTTGGGCCTATGGGGCACCAAATAATTGGGTGAGGACTCTCCTCAACACGGAGCCCTGCCCACATTCACTCTGTTATCAGGATGCTTTGTCCACAACCTGCTAAGCAAGGGGCTTTGGGGAAGGCACAATGTTTCCATTTCCAGGCAAATGGCTTTGTTTGTGTCCAGAGTTGGAGGATTAATGGGGGCTAATTATACACATACATACTCACATACATGCACTTGTCTTGGGCATCTTTGTGATTATTGTTATTAGGTGCCGACTCAGAGAGATCCTGTGTGCAACAGAATGAAACACTGCCCAGTCCCGCATCATCCTGAGAATTATAAGGGTTGAACCAATCGTTACAGCCAGTATGTCAATTCATCATGTGAAGAGCCTTATTCTTTTTTGCTGCCTTTCTTCAACCATGATGTTTTTCTCCAGAGACTGTCTCTCCTGTGAACATGCCCAGAGTATGTGAAACAAAATTGTCACATCCTTGACTCTAAGGAGCATTCTATTTATAGTTCTTCCAAAGCAGATTGGTTTTGACTTTTGGTAGTCCATGGTAATTTCAACGTTCTTCACCAACACCATCATTAAAATGCATTGGTTTTCTTTGGTCTTGTTTACTCAATGTCCAACTTTCATATGCATATGAGGCAATTGAAAATACCATCGTTTGGGTCACTAAGGTGCACCTTAGTTCTCAATGTAACATCCTTGCTTTTCAATATTTGAAGAGGGCCTTATACCGCAGATTTACCCAAATGCAGTGCGTCATTTGATTTTTCTGACTTTTGCTTCCGTGAGCATTGATTGTTGATCCAAGCAAGAAGAAAGTTTTGACTGCTTCCAACTTTTCTCCATTTAACATGATGTTACCCAGTTGTGTTCCAGTTGTGAAGATTTTTATCTTCTGTACATTGAATTGCGATCCATACTGGACGCTGAAATTCTTTTTAAAAACATATGTTTAAATTTTATTGATTAGCTCTTACAGATACTATAACAATCCATAGTTCAATTAGATCAAGCATAGTTGTACAATTGCTGCCACTTTTAGTTCCAAAACCTTTCCTGTCTTAAAATCTTCATTATACAAATGAACTTACGCAGGTCTCACAACATTAATGAAGTAAACTAAGCACATAATACTAAGATGAGGAAATATTAAAGAACTAGAGAATAGTTATGTGTTTCATCAATGCTGTACTGCATCCTGGATCCATGAGAAACTGTCCAATTTTCTTACAAGGTGGGATTTGAGTCTCCACTTTGCCTATGCTCCTTTATGTCAATTTAATTGCTTGTTTTTGAATTTCTGATACCTATCCCTGTAAACACATCATTATCACCCAGGCTGGTGTGCTTCTTCCATTTAGGATTTGTTGCTTCCCTGGTATAAGACTGCATGTTTATCTTTATTCCTTTAAGACCCTAAACCAGTAGTGTTTCTGAACCTTCCAAAGGCTGTGACCCTTTATTACAGTTCCTTATGTTGTGGTGACACCCCACCCCCCAGCTCCAACCATAGAATTATTTTCGTTGCTACTTTATAACTATAATTTTGCTACTGTTATGAATCTGTTTACCCCTGTGAAAGGGATCATGACTGACAGATTGAGAACTGCTGTCCTAGACACTATATCTTTTAATAGCTGGGCACCATCAACTTTCTTCACCATATTTGCTTATGCATCCATTTTTTTTCCTTCAGCAAAGGCTGAAATTCTTGATCTTCAACAACAAGTGCTGCAAGTCCTTTCACTTTCAACAAGCAAGGTTGAGTTAGTCAGCATGTCTCATATTGTTTAATAGCCTTCCTCTAATCCTGATACACACTCTTCTTCCTATAATCCGGCTACTCTGATGATTTGCTCAGCACACAGATTGAATAAACATGGTAAGAGAACACAACCCTGACACACACCTTTCCTGATTTAAAGCATTCCCTTGATCTGCTTGTATAACCATCTCTTGAACCATGTTTAGATTCTGCATGAACATAATGAAATGTTCTAGAATTCCCATTCTTCTTAAGGCTATCTGCATGATTTTCAAAGTTAATGAAAGTCAAGTAAACATCTCTCTGGCCTCTATTTTCAGTCAAGAGCCATCTGACATAAACATATCCCTTGATCCATGTCCTCTTCTGAATCTGGATTGAACTTTTGACATCTCCTTGTCTATGTACTACTACAACTATTGTTGGATCATCTTCAGTAAAATTTTACTTACATGTGATATCGGTGATATTGTTCTGCAATTTGAAGATTCTGTTGAGTCACTTTTCTTTGCAATGGGTACAAATATGGATCTTTCCCAGTCAGTTGACCTAGTAACTGTCTTCTAAATTTCCTGACATAGACAAATGAGTGTTTCCAGTGCTTCACAGCTTGTTGGAACATCTCAATTGCTATTCCATCATTTCCTGGACAATTGTTTTTGGTTAATATTTTCAGTGTAGTTTGGATTTCTTCCTGAAGTACCTTTAATTATTGCTTATATGTTACCCCATAAATGATTGAATGTTGACAAGTTATTTTTGGTACAGTGACTGTGTATTTTTTCCACCTCTTTTTGATGCTTCCTGCATCATTCAATATTTTTGCCATAGAATCTTTCAATATTGCAACTCAAGTCTTGAACTTTTTTCTTAGTTCTTTCAGTTTAATATATGTGGTAAGTATTCTTTTTTGGTTACCACTAGGTCTTTACACATATCATAATATTTATTTTTTATTTTTTGGGCATCACTGCTTTCCGGTGGTGGGAGTAGGAGGCCCAGCCCCACTGCTGGAATTGAATCTCCGTCCCAGTGGGCCGCAGTCCCGCGCACAACCACTACGCCACCGGGGCTCAGCCCCATATCATAATATTTTACGTTGTTTCTCTATCTGTCTTTGAAAATTTTCTGTTCTGCTCTTTGACGTTATTTCTCTCCTGTGCCTTTGCTTCTCCAGGATTAAAAGCAAGTTTCAGAGTCTCTTCTGACATCTACTTTGGCCTTTTCTTTCTTTTATGATTTCCAAAAACTCTTTTGCATTTTTCATATATGATGTTTATTGTATTAATTTTTTTTTTGGTTTTCCGCATCTTATACCATCCAATATATCCATTCACCTACAATGCTGTTGTTCACTTCCCTCGAGTTGGGTTATACTTATACAATCATCAATACTCTGAGCTTCCTCTTCCCCACTGCTCACCCCCTCTCTTCCTTTACCCTAGGACTGTAATGCTGATGCTTGGGGTTGGAAGAGGATGCAAGGGCGGGCAGTTTGACTATCTTGCTGCCATCAGTTCATGATGTCCTTGGAAATTGACTTAGCTCGGTATCCACAGCCAAGAGAAGACAAGAGCTTAGCTTGTGATTTCAAGCCTGCTCATGGGTCTCTAGTCTGCTCTGGCTCTTCAGCTAGCAGCCAAATTTGCTTGATTGTTTGATCTCACAATGGAATCACAGATTGGGTGATCATTCATGGGCACATCTTCCTGAAAGTCCATCATGTTTGGTGTTGTTGATGTCATCAGCTCAACAAGTCTTCTGTTTGTGTTTAATACATTAAGTTTGTTCTTGGAATTTGGGGGGTGTGGCAGTTATGTGCATATGTTAATTTTATGATTGAAATGTAGGGGTGGAGTCTAGCCTGTTAATCTGGAGATAGCGATTGAGTAGCCAATGAGACCTGTATGTGGGCATGGCTTTCTCCTGAGACTTCTGGGAAATCTCAGGATATTTCCCTTGTGAAGATGAGACGCTATCTTCCCCAGTTGTTGGGAGTTAGTCTCAGAGACGATGAATCACGGACAAGATGGCAGCGTCTGAGAAGCTGGAGGAGCTGGCAGAGAGACCACATGGCTTAGTCCTGATGGAGTCAGACCTCTGAGGCTGGGGCGGCCACATGGAGACCTCTGGCAGTGATGAGTTGCTTCTGCTGTTGATGGACCCTGAGCCCTGGAAACGAGGAGCCATGTGGAGACCCCTGCCAGTGCTGGGATTCTGCACCCACTGACCTGTGACTTCATGAGTCGGAAGGAGACTTTATAGACTGATTTTGGACATATGGGTTAATGTCAGACTTATGACTTTGAACTGGAATGGGCTCAATGTCCTGTTCCTCTTGTATATAAACCTTTTCCCTATATCTATATGCATGTCTATGAAATTTGTTCCTCTAGCCTATCTGAACTAACACAGGTGGGATAGACTCAAGGTTGTGTTTTGGATCTCATGAACTTATTTTCATTTTCTTCAACTTCAACCTGAACCTACATATGAGGAATTGATGGTTGGTTACACAGTCAACCCTAGCCTAATTTTAGCAACTGATATTGAGCTACTCCATCATCTCTTTCCACTGATGCAGCCAATTTGATTTCTGTGTTTTCCAACTGCAAAGGTCACGTGTATTTCTTTTGTGTTGTTGTGTAAGTCTTTTGTTTGCTGAAAAAAAGGTGGTTTTCTATAGAGAGGTCTGAGGGGCTGGTTGCAAGCCCAAGTACATGGACAGCTGCCCCTCCCCCTAGAAGAATTTATTTCAGAGGACAGCACTGAAGCTACAACTCAGGGAGAAGGTCATGTCTGATGAGAGCACACAGGAGAAAATGAAGGGGGAGGGAGAGTGAGTGGAGCCCATCCTGGCCCACCAAGCTGAGGACTATATCCCCACTCAGAGAAGCCAATCCACAGAGAAAACCATACGGTCAGTCCCACTATGAGAAATGACACCCCTCACTAACCCATAGATCTATGGGGGAAAACACTGGAGACACAATGTGGGAATGGCACCCGATCTGACCCCACCACATGGAGGCAAAACACTAATCTAGTGCAAGAAAACAGCAAGGGGAGAAGAGCAAGAAAGTTCTGCAGAAGTACAAAAAAAAAAAAAAGACTCTGGGACCAGAGTGTGCATCCATCAGACTCAAAATACTCATAAAAGCTAACAGTCCTTGAACATTTACAGGCTTTTCTTTTTCGTTGTTGGTTTCTTTGTTGTTTTGTTTTCTTTTGTTGCTTTGTTTTGCTCTATCTTGTTTTTGTGCATGTTATTCTTCCTGCAGGTCTATCTAGATAAGATGGGCTGGATAAAAAACGTGGAGGAGAAATTAATGATACCGATGATTCTGGCAGAACATAGGAGTGGGGGAGGTGGGGTGAAGGAAGTGGTGTTAATAAACATAGACAAGGGAATAACAAGTGATCAGAAATTGGTTGTGAGGAGGCCCAGTAGACATTGGTCAACAGTAATGGATAATATAAATATAGTATAAATATAAATATAGTATAAATATAAATATATTTATATATGAGGATGAGCAAATAGATCTATGTGCATATATTTATAGGTTTGGCATTGAAATCACAGATGGACATTGGGTCTCAACTCAAGCACTCCCTGAATGCTAGAATACTTTGTTCTATTAAACTTGCATTCCATGATGCTCACCTTCCCAACACAATTGCTGAAGACAAAGTGGGTGCCTAAACAAATGTGGTGATGAAAGCTGTTGGTGCCCGGCTATCAAAAGATATAGCATCTGGAATTTTAAAGGATTGAAGATAAACAAGGGATCATCTAGCTCAGAAGCAACAAAGCCCACATGGAAGAAGCATACCAGTCTGTGTGATCACGAGGTGTCAGGTATCAGGCATTAAGAATCATGTCTTTGTGAATGAGGGTGAGTGCAGATTGGGGACCCAAAAGTCCTTCTGTCGGCAACTGGACATCCCCTTACAGAAGGGTTGCAGGGAGGAGATGACCCAGTCAGGGTGCAGTATAGCAATGATGAAACATACAACTTTCCTCTAGTTCTTCAATGCTTCCTCCCCACTATCATCATCTTCTCAATTCTACCTTACATATCCAGCTAGACCAGAGGATGTATAATGGTTCAGATAGGAACTGGAAGCCCAGGGAATTCCAGAAGAGATAATCCCTTTAGGACCAGTAGTGACTAGCAATACCGGGAGAGTGGAGGGATGGTGGGGTAGCAAGGGGGAGTGGATCACAAGGATTTGCATATAACCTCTTCTCTGTGGAACAGACAACAAAAAAGTGGGTGAAGGGAAAATTTGGACAGTGTAACATAGGAAAGATAATGTTAATTTATAAATTATCAAGTGTTCATGAGGGAGGGTGGAGCAGGAAGTGAGGGAAAAACTGAGGTGCTTATACCAAGCGATCAAGTAGAAAGCAAATGTTTTGAGAATGAGCATGGCAAAAAATGTACAAATATGCTTGACACATGTATGTATGGATTGTGAAAATAGTTGCACAAGCCCCCAATAAAATGATTTAAAATATTTAAAAAGGTAGTTTTTCTGAAGATGTCTTGCAATATTCTATCATGGAATCGCCAACTTTGTTTTTATCACCAAGACCATATTTTCTTTTTTTTAAAATTTAATCATTTTATTGGGGGCTCATACATCGCTTTTCATCATACATAGTTCAATACATAGTTACATATACTGTGCCAAGCACCCCCACTTGCCTGCCCTCATCAACATTCTCCCAACATCTGCTTTTCCACTTAGGCCCTTGATATGAGCTCCCCTTCAAGACCATATTTTCTAACTACTATTCCTTCTTTTTTTTCCCCCCAACTTTTGCATTCCAATTCCTGATAATTATCAATGTGTCCTGATTGCATGTTTGATCAATTCCAGACAATAGATATTGGTAGAAAGCTTCCTTTTCTTTATCACTAGCTTCAGAATCTGGTGCATAAATTTGCACTGATAAGATTTTCTTGTATGTGGGTATTTATTTTCCTATCACAAATAACGATGCATACACTTCCAGATAACTCTTTAAGTGTTCTTTTTGAGGATAAACACAAGGACATTCTTCTTTGTTGTTCCATTCCCAGCACATTGAACCATATGATTTTCTCATTCAAAATTGCCAATACTAGTCCATTTCAACTCAGTAATGCTTAGAATATTGATCTGAATGCTTTCTATTTCATGTTTGAATTTTCCTAGATTCATATTTTGTGCATTTCAAGTTCCAATTATTAAATGGTGCTGGCAACTGTCTCTGCTCATTTTGAGTTATCCCCTGATGGTAGCAAAAGATGGCCCTGAAGGCCTTATTCTCACAGGATTTCCACCTGTCAGCTTGTTGTCATGTGGTGACTCTCATGTTGCTGTGACACTGGAAGCTTTGTCACCAGCATTTAAAATCCCATAGGTTCTCCCAAATAGAATAGGTGTCAGTAGAATTTTCAGATTAAGAACACACTTCAGAGGAATTAGTCTTTGAAAAACCTGCTGATAGCATTGAAACATGCTGTCAGATATTAACATGGTCAGATATTAAAATTTCAATGAGTAGAAGCAGACTATTATCAGAGATAGTTCCAAAAGATGATCCTGTCCAGTTGGAAGTCACTTAAAATATGCTTGGGTATCTTTAATGCATACATTAACTTCATTATTGTTACACAATCCCAATTGTATCAGTTACTGATAGAAAATTAATACTATTAAATATTATTCAAAACTCAAAAGAGTTTTTGATTATGTGGGTTTTTTTAATCAGTATTTACCATACTACAAACTAAAACTGGGCAGGTAGGTCTTTAAAAATTTTTTTTGATATTTTACTGGGCACTCTTATATCTCTTATCACAATCATGTTCATTCACTGTGTCAAGTATCATCGCACATGTCTCCAGCATTATTTTCAAAGCATTATCTTCCCACTTGAGCCCCTGATATCAGTTCCCCATATCTTCCCACTCCCTTCCACCCTCCCTCCCGAACCCTTGATAAGTTATAGATTATTGTTTCCATATCTTACATCATTCTCCATTGCCCCTCACCCACTTTTCTATTGTTCATCCCCCTGGGAGGGGGTTATATCTTGAACCTTGTAATCAATTCCCCTTATCTGCCCCCACTCTCCTCTAACCCTCCTGGTATCTCTACTCTCCTTGTTGGCCCTGAGGAGTGTATCTATACTGAACTACCTGTGTTTTGAGCTCAACACACAGCAGTGTGCATACTCTGGTCTAATCTGATTTGTAAGGTAGAACTGAGGCCATGATAGTGGAGTGAAGGAAGCACCAAAAACTGGAGGACAGTTGTGTGTTTCATCGGTGCTATGCTGCACTCTGTCTAATCTCTTCCCTGTGACTCTTCTGTGATGGGATGTCCAATTGTCTACAGATGGACATTGAATCTTCACTCCATGGTTCCCCCCTCCCTCCCATTCACGTTGGGTATGGTTTTGTTCTGGGTCTTACATGTCTGATACCTGATGTCAGGTACAACCCATGATCACATAGGCTGGTGTGCTTCTTCCATATGGGCTTTGTTTCTTCTGAGCTAGATGTCTGCTAGTTTGTTTTCAAGCCTTTAAGACTTCAGATGCTATATCTTTTGATAGTCAGGCACCATCAGGTTTCTTCACTACATTTGCTTATGCACCTATTTTGTCTTTGGTGATTGTGTCGGGAAGGTGAGCATCATTGAATTGTTAGAACAAAATGTTCTTGTGTTGTGCGAGTACTTGAGTCGAGGAACTGGACAGGTCTTAATGTATGTAGGAAGTTCTTGTAAAACAGCAATGAAAAACTTTATTTCATATTAACATAAGTAATACACTTTTTAATCAATAGAACTGTGTTCTGAAAACAAATACTTTGCAAGGAGAGTGGCATTGTTTTATATTTTTGTAAATCTCTTTAATGCTGGCCTAATGGGTTTCGTTTATTCAAGCTGTTGTCAAGATACATGTCATGTAGTCTCTGGGACTGTCTAACACCATCTCGTGACATAATGAATGTGAAAAATATAAAATAGTCTCAGAATTATTATAAACTTCATTTTGACCCATGAGTGCCCTGAAAGGTCTTTGGACCCTTCAGCAACTCTGAACCACACCTGTAGATTTTCTAAAGAAATCTAAATAAAATTATAATTAAGTAAGTGCCCTGACTCATACTTGTAGAAGGGTAAGGATTTTGATAGGCTCCCATTCTTCAGAGGCAGCATAAGTTTCACCACCCAATTCTCTTTGAAATAAGCATTTTCTATTCCATATGTTCTGCAGATTAGTACCCCTTTTTCTTCTTGCAACTTTGGCACTATAATTCTTAATTGAATATTTATCCCTCTTTCCTTTTTTATTAATTTGCTTACCTCCCTATCTAGAATATATTTCTTGAGTTTTTCTGTCTTATTCATTATTATAAATTTCACAATGATTTCTTCACTTTTCTCTTTGTTTGAGTTAGAGTCAACTCCATGGTGGTAGTTGACATAGGGTAATTATAATACAGATGTTTTCACCCATTTGTTATTTCTTCACTCATTCATTTAAATCATGTTTAAAGGACCGTCTCTTGTATGCTGCTCTAGACTAAGTCTAGGGGAGAAAACAGGTATTATACCTATTTCCCATGATATTCCTATATAATAGGGTCCATCAGTTGAGAAAAGTTTAGCAGAATCTTAAAAAAGTAAAAAGTAGGTGTTATCAGGAGAGGAAATTAGATTAGAATAGATGGCAAGACGATTGGGGTGGGGTGGCAATGAACAAACAGTGAGATGTAAGGCCTAGGTAGATCCTTGGTTCCACTTTTAATCTGTGTTAAGGAGGTTGTACTCCCTTATCCTGAAGGCATATCTCTGTACGCTTTCATTATACTCAGTAACCAAAGCAAGTTGAGTACTCAGGGTAAGTCCACACATACAGAGCTCAATGTATTATTCTACCTGCTATGCAGGTACATGGTCTAGGAGGACTCATAAAATGCTGTGCTCTATTTGGGTAAGCCTTGGGTTCGTTCGTTTTTTTTTTTTTTTTTTGGGGTGTAAGAGCAATTTCCGTTTACTATGCCAATCCTCATAGATTATTTAACCGTGGGTCAGTTGGCTTTCAACTCAGGCAAACTCCTATCTGAGTCACCAGGGATCCAGCTCCTTCATTACGTTATCACTTCTAGCCTCAGTCCTCTGTGGGATGCGTTGCTAACCTCATTGTTTTACATGAGGCCAAGTTTACCTAACCCAGGCCAAATCTGGACACCTATCAGTCCTTCTCCAGGAACAAGAAAAGCTACTGAAGACTGGGCAGGATGCTATTTGGAGTGCAGAGTTAATAAATTACAATAAACACTGACCCAGAAACTGCTGGAAAGCATGGGCTAAGGAGTTACTGGTGAAGCGCAGGTCCAGCTTCTGTTGCCATCTTCCGTACTTGTTGGGTAGTCAAAAGTTCACAAGAAATGTAGGCTACATAAACATGTAGGCCACTCTAAGCAGGTCTGGAATTCTGAAAGTAGGATCTTTAGCTAAAATGAAGACCTTTGCCACCGTATCCCTGAGTATGTGAAGCATAAGGTCAAGTTGAAAAGCAGACACCTCAACTTTCTTCTTACTCAATACAGGCATCTGCTCTATCAGCAGCGTCTTCATAAAGGGCAGTCATGCCAGTCTGGAGTCACAGCTGCCCCTATGTGTGACCTTGCTGTGCTAACTGCTTATATCAGGGGCTGAGAGCCCTGGGACGGCCACTTTCACCCAGCCTTCCATGACCGTTTTTTGGCTTTCTTGTACAGAACAGGAGACTGCAATAAGAACAATGAAAAACTTCAGCCTTTTCACCTCCGCTGCTGCAGTGACGACTTCCCCCACGTATAAAGGGGCTGGAAAGTTTATTTCCTGAGGAAGAAACACACAGCCGGGTTCCGGCATTTTGGTATCCAAGAAAGCAGAAATAAGTCCATTGATCAAAACACCATGCACAATTGTCTGCCCAAACTTGGTCTGCTTGGCAAACTCTGTGTTTAAATGCAAAGGGTTGGCATCCCCTGTCAATTCTGCAAAGAGAGCCACGTCCCTCTGGGTGAAGGCCCTGCTGAGCTCGGCCCGGTCGCCGACTTTGAGGTGCACGTGCTGAAGACGCCGCCTTTCCAGCACTGACTGCTTCATATAGACTCTCTTCTGCAGCCCTCCCCACCAGAGGCGCTGGCTGGACAGTCCTGACAACACATTGAGCCGACTCAAGTTCATAAGCATGGACTTTTCAGCATGCTGCAGCCTTCACACAGTGTGCTAGACCCAGAAGTCGTTTTGAGAGTCTTCCCAAATTGAAGTCTCTTCAGTCCAGTATGAACTCCCTACTATTCCCAGACAATGCAAGCAGAAAGGGAGAAACCTGAATCACCCTGAAAGCACATTTTCTGCCTTGGTAGGATCCCAACAGGGTCAAGGAGTTCCACAACCTGACAAGTCCACTGCTGCAGATGCTCAAGATGGCCTACAGGGTCTTCTCTTCGTACATTAGGATGTCCACAGGCAAAGCAGCACCAATCTCCCCAAAAAGGTCCTTCAGAGCCGAGATAATGAGATGTTTGAACTGGGCAGCACTCAGTCCAACCCCCTGCCCTTGAAACTCTAGTCAGACCTTCAGGTAGTGGTGCTCAGAGGGGTTTTTGTAAACGATCCTTTCCTATGTGGCAGGTAAGCCTGGTATCTCTTCCATTGCTGGTCACACCTGGGCTTCCATGGGCCAACTCCCAGCGGGCCAGGCTGGAGGCCACCCGCGACCTCCCCTTGCTGCAGGAATCCCCCAGGGCTCGAACGCACTCTCTCAGGAGGCCAAAGCCCGGACTGAGCAAGCCTTGGATTTTTAAGAGACAATACTGAAGGCCACTTTTCTTGCTGAAAGAGATGTTTTTGGTTCCTTAATGAGTATCTGTAGGAAGTCACTTGATCCTCCTAATTCATAAATAGTTTTGGCTGTAGTTGCCATAGAATACACTCTGACTCACAGTGACCTTATGTATAGCAGAAAGAAACACCTTGCTAGGTCCTGAACCCTATTCTTGATCATCTGTATGCTAAAGTTCATTGATGTGACTCTACTATAATGTCTTCCAACCCAGGACCTCATCTTTTGGCAATGTATCATATAATATTCTGTTGTGATCCTTAAAATTTTCATTGTTTAATATTCAGATAAAACACAAGGATCTTTTCTATTTTCTTTCAATATAAGGGCACTTCTGATACCTGCCCATTATGACTGACTCTGCTGAAATGGAAAATATTGGTGGGATAGCTTCCAGGATCATAGCAACAGATGAGCTACAACAATAAGATAAACTGACACACTGGTGATAGAACTCATTGGCAGGCAATTTGTCAAAATGTCACTTACTGCCCCGAGTCCCCAGCGACTTTCCAAGACTGTAATTGCTTTACAGGAGTAGAAAGTCCCATTTTCTCCTGCAGACGAGCTGGT
>PVJH01010495.1:0-73459 GCA_004026705.1 Nesogale talazaci
CTTGAGCTGGGGACTGTTGGACTCTGTCATCTGGCTGACAGTTGGTGACAGTTGGTGGCAGTTGGTGGCAGTTGGTGGCAGTTGGTGACTGTTGCTCTGCCGTTTGCTGCCTGTAACCAATAGTCTGGATTGCCCTACAAAGGACTCCAGTGAGTTGCACTGAGCAACCTGTATTGTATTATAGTTAACTTTTTCTCTTATATACTTTTCTCTTTATATATAAATATATAAAAAATAATTACTAGTGTCCTGAATTTTATTTCTCTAAGAGAACCCTGTCTGACACATCCAGGATCTGTCAGATAATGATGGTAAGGAAGGAGGACTCTGGAGTCAACGTGGAAAGTTCACATCCACCCATCATTTTGAATGATCCTATAGAGATGTTTTCTTTGAGAGCACAAATGCTTCCTAGTCTAAGAAAACACTACCTACCAAGCTCTAAACCTATAAGCTCTTGGTATAGTGGGAAATACATAATCTAGCTTTGCAGAAAGCAGTTATCTTATGCCCATTTAAGATAAAAAAGTTTTAAATACGTATGCATCTTAATAATCACAGTGCTAAGAAATGATTGTGTTAATCTATGTTTCTGGAATTAAAAGAAAAATTCAGAATGTTTATTCAAGCATGGGGGTGCTACTTCTTGTTTTTTTTTTAAGCTGCCAAGAAGATTTCTTAGATCCAGGAACACAAATTTCTAGGCATTATCTGTGATAATCCGTATATCCTTCACTGTTCTGTTTTCTTTGTGACTTTTACATTCAGAGGCTAACAGACTATATAAGTTTATCTATCTGTTTGGAGTCATGCTGAGTGGTTAAGGGCTCACAATAAGCACTATGTGAATATATATGTATATATATTTATATAATATCCCTACAAGCTTGTCTCTCGTTTGTTCTTATTTTTGCATTATACATTGTAGATATGCATCAGACCCCACCCCACGCTTTATGTCACTACTCACTAATAGTTTTTTTTGGAGGTGGGTTGGAGAGTAGGGGAAACTGATCTTGAAGTTGTATTTTCCATATAGTGGGCAAATTATTTTCCAATATTATTTTATGATTTCATTAGCAGTCATTCGCGTTCTTTTAAAAAATTTGCTCCAAGTATCATCAAAGACTCCCGTGCCATACTTTTCTTTGAAAAAGCAGCCAAAACTATATTTAAATGATATATCGAATGAGAGGGAAACCATCTGAATAGTTGAACTTGCAAACAGACAAGAAGCGATCACTTGAGAAGTCTGAAATCTGTGGATTCTCGGATCTGGTCAGTTTTGTTTCTTGGGAGATTTCTACTGCTTTCTAGGTGGGGAGAAAAAACATATGTAGCGAGGACAACGATGTCCCTGCTCTCATTGGGGTCCTTTCCTCAAAGCATCATCTGACAGACCTGAAGACAGAGTGAGCGGCTTCTGCCTTAAAGGGCACACGAAGTACTTCAAAGAGCTGGTGGAGGTGGCTTTTGACCTTCTGTCTTCACCAAGGGCAGGACCATCAAAACTAGTATCAATTCACTCTGAGGTCGAGGTTAGATATGCCTGGACACTCAAGTCTTGTTGTCTGCACTAAGCATCCCTCTTCTGGCACTGTTTTTGTGGAGCTTGATAATTCATTGCAATTAGGTCATACAGCGTTCACAGACAATGCTCACAATCCTGGGGCTTATTCAGGAAGTTAACAGCTTACTGCTTGGGATGAGGAATATTTAGGACATAGTTCTTCCAATCAGCATACCCTCTTCTCAGTTGTTCTTGACTTCTTGTCACATAGCACCTTGGCCTCTGCCTTGTGTGGGCCATGTTCCAGCACACTTTTAGCATCACTGATAAACGATCAGAGGACAAGCCACTCCACCATTAGCTTCAGCCTGACGGCACTCAGCTCAAACTCTGTGAGTTAGCACTTAAATCTCCAATGAAGTTCCTGGAAGCAAGGCACTCAGCTTTATTCATGATGTGGGTCAGGCAGGCCACTGCTTTGTCTCATGTTCTGGCTGTGGTTCTGCATTCCTCTGTGGTTTCTATGGTGCCACAGCTTTCTATGCATCAAGGAAGTTCAATGCTTAAGGATCTTAGGGTCCAAAGGACAGGCTCCACTTCTGCCTCTCTCTCTTCCTAATGGTAGTGCCACCCCCTCTTTCCACTCCTGAGATGACTCATTTTATGGTTAGCAGGATGGCAAATTTGACAAATTACCAACTTAGTACTCCAAGTTAACACTCACCAACCACTGAAGCACAGAAGTACCTTCCTCCCTCTTCTCTTATGCAAGCCCATCAGGAAAAGAGGAAATGCACCCAAGGTCTTTTTTGTCCCCAAATAATTTTATCAGGACTTAACTCAGACATCAGATGATTCAATAGTTGAGTCATATTAAGCAGTGTTGTACAATTGTTACCAAAATTTCCAAAACATTACCTTCTTTCTTATACTCCTTTTTTTTCTTTCTTGTACTCCTTGACACCAACTCCCCATTATCCACCCCTTCCCCACTTACCATCAACCCAGAAACCCTTTTTCCAGTTATTGTCTCCTTAGATTCACTCAGTTTGGATTTCATTATTCCCAGAATTTGGTAGAAGATAAAAGACTGGTTAGAAGAGCCATATGACAGAAGGAAATAGAGGAAGGAATGAGAAGACAAAGGGCACTTGTAGAGGTCTAAACACAGGTATCTATGTATGTAAAAAAAATTGTTTATGAAAAAGTGGGAATAAATTCAGGAACACATAGATATAGACTTAGTACTAAGGCAGCAGCTGGACCTTGGGCCCCCACCTAGTCACTCCCTCAATGCAAGAACACTTTGTCCTGTGAATCCGGCCACAATGCTCACTGGCTCAATATCATCATTGAAGTCAAATAGGTGCATTAGCAAATGTGGTGAAGAAAACGGATGACATCCAGATTACAAAAGATACACAGTCTGGGGTCTCAAAGCCTGAAGATAAACAGCCAACTAACTGAGATGTACCCAATTCCACACAGAAGAAGCACACCAGTCAGTGTGGCTGAGAGGAGTCAAAAGGATCAGGTCTCAGGCATCAAACAAGGAAAAAACCAATACTACTGTGTTTGCACTTTCCTGAGATGATCACTGAGGAAAAGTGGGGACAGGAGAAAGAGTGGTGAAGATGGCTAAAGGTACCCTGCTCACAAGACATAATGCCTGAGGCCTCAAAGGCTTGAGGATGAGGAAACAGTGCAACAAGGCCTACCATAGAAGAAGCACACCAGCCTGTGCCACCATAAGGAGTGGAAAGAACCAGCCTATCAGGCATCAAAGAACAAAATACGTATCATTAAGTGCCCACCATCCTGTCATGATCGCTGAGGACAAAAGGGTGCAGAGGCAGACAGAGCCGAGGAAATTGATGGTACGCAGCCAACAAACGATAAAGTAGCTGGGACCTTAAAGGCTAGAAGGTGAACAAGTGGCCATCCAGTGCAGAAACAGCAAAGCCCACATAGAAGAAGTGGACCCACCTGTGTGATCACAAGGGGTCGATGGGAGCAGACATCAAGCATCAAAGACCAAGGATTTAATCAGTAAGAATGAGGGGGAGAGCAGGGTGGGGACCAAAAGCCCACTTGGAGTCAATTGGACACCCCCTTACAGGGGAGTCATGGGGAGGAGATGGGATAATCAAGGGACAGGGAGGTAACAATGAAGCATAAAACTTTCTTCTATTTCCTGAAGATTTCCTTCCCCTAAACACCACGGTTCCAACTCTGCTCTGCAGCTCCAGCTGGACTGGAGGAGGTGCACTGGCTGAGATGGGAGCTGTAAACACAGAGAACTCGGGGTGGATAAACCACTTGGGGTCATTGGTGGGAGTGGAGTTGCCGGATGAGTGGAGGGAGGGTGGGGTGGAGAGAGGAAGTCAGCTATGGGGATCTGCAGACTGTCTCCCATCTGGAGGATGGACATAGGGAGGAGTAGGCAGGGGGACATGTCGGGCAGTGTAAGATATGGCAAAACAATAATAACTGCAGAGTAATGAGGAATGGGGGGAGGGGGGAAAGGATGGAGGTGGAAGGAAGGGGGGCTCATATCAGGGGCCCAAGAAGAAAGGCAGATGTTGAGAGAATGTTGATGAGGACAAGCAAGTGGGGGTGTTTGACACACAGTATATGTAACTAGGTACTGAACTATGTATGATGAAAAGCGATGTACGAGCGCCTAATAAAATGATTTAAAAAAAATAAAGAAAAAAGAAAAAAAAAGAAGTAGGCAACCAAAATACTTGCCTTCAAATACATATTTTTCCCACAGCAGAGAATATTTCTTTCATTTTGGTGGAATTTAAAGATAAAAGTAATTTTTTAAATTAAAAATCATTTTATTGGGGGCTCATACATCGTTTTTCACAAAACATAAATAAACATACTGTGCCAAGCACCTTCACATGTCCGCTGCTGTTATCGCTCTACAATCATCAGCCATTTCCCTTGAGCCCTTGGGTATCGGCTTTTCCATCTCTTCCCCTCTTCCCCGGCTCTCCCTTCCCCATCAACCCTCAATACTTTATAAATTATTATTGTTCTGTCATATCTTACACTGCCCTACCTCTCCCCCAACCCACTCCTTTGATGCCTGTCCTTCATATAGGAGCTTATGTGTATATCCTTGCAGTTGGTTCCATCAAATAGGAGCTTATATGTATATCTTTGCAGTTAGTTCCGTCTTTGTACCCCACCTTCTCTCCACCCTTCCAACAGCTCCAATCTAACCACTGACCTGAATGGGCTCATCCATCTTGGTTTCCCCATATCTCCAGCTCCCCTCTCACTAGTGTACCTTCTCTAGTCCATGTGGATTTGTAAGGTAGAGTTGGGACCATGATGGTTGGGGGAGGAAGGCTTCAGGAACTAGAGGAAACTTGTGTGCATCATCACTGCCTGGCTGCCCCTTGACTGGGCTGTCTCCTCCCCATGACTCCCCTGTAAAGGGGTGACCAATTACCCACCAGTGGGCCTTAGGTCCCCACCCTGCTCTGCCCCTCATTCATGATGATGTGATTGTTGTTCTTTGATGCTTGATACCTGCTCCCTTCGGCCCCTCTTGATCACGCAGGCTGGTTTGCTTCTTGCATGTGGGCTTTGCTGTTTCTGTGCTGAATGGCAACTCATTTATCTTCAAGTCTTTGAGACTCCAGACATTCAATCATTTGGTAGCTGGGCACCATCGTTTCTTCTACTCTGTTTGCCTCTGTTATCCATTTGTCTTCAGCGATATTGGGAGTCAATTGGTCCATTGCTTTTGATTTTTGTTCTTTGATGCCTGATATCTGATTGTTTCAGCACCCCATGATCACACAGGCAAGTGAGCTTCTTTTATGGTGGGTTTTGTTGCTCCTGAGCTAGATGGCTTCTCGTTTATGCTCAAGCCTTTAAGACCCCAGATACTGTATCTTTTGATAGCTGGGCACCATCAGCTTTCTTCACCACTCTTGCTTATGCTCCCACATGTCCTCTGTGGGCATCTTGGGGATGTGTGCACACAGTGACATGTGTGTGTGTTTTTTTCCCGTTTGATGACTATTGCCTAAACCTTTCACCACCTTGTGGCCATGTTGGCTATTGTGCTTCTTCTGTGTGGATGTGGTCTCTTCTCAGGTAAATAGTCTATTGTTTATCTTCAGACTTTTAAGACCCCAGACGATATATCCTTTGATAGCTGAGCACCATTAACTTTCTTCACCACATTTGCATATGCACCCATTTTAATTCTGTGATTTTGTTGGGCCAGTGAGTCTCATGGAATACCAAATTCATAGAACAAAGTGTTCTTGCATTGAGGGAGCACCTGGTTGAGGGCCCAAGGTCCACTTGCTACTGTAGTATTTGACCTATAGATATGTCTTTAAATTTATTATAATAAATTATAATACATAATTGTATCTATGTATAAACATACCTATGTTTAGACCTCTGCAAGTGCCCTTTGTCTTCTTGCTCTTTCCTCTATTTCCTTCCATCTCCCTCCTGTCCCACCATCATGTTCCACCTTCATTGGCGTTTCAGTGTTTCCTCACAGATTCATTGTCCTTGCTTCTTCCCGACCAGGCCTCCCACATCCTCCTTTCCATCAATTCCAGACCACTTGTTGCTCCCTCCACTCCCCCCGCCATGTGTTTATCCACACCCCCTTCTCCTCCCCTCTCTTGTGCCCCCTAGGAATTGTCAGACCTGTCATTCTTTATTCCTGATTCTCTGACCAGGAGTACTCACTTCTTGATTCAGTTCAGTTTTGTTTTTTTGTTGTTTTGGGGGTGGAGTGTCAGTTCGCAATGCCTCCCCACCATGTGACTCCCCAACTGTCCTGTGTCACTGTCTGCTTCAGAAGGGAGCCAGTGTTGCCCTGTCCTTTCTGTGGCGCATTGAATCTCCAGAGGGATGTATTCCTCTGAGCATCATGTGTTGGCGCGGGGACTGGACCAGCTCTCTTCCTCTTCCTCCCTTCTTGCCTTTGTCCCTGTGGGTGTGGGATGCTGGCCCCTCCCCCAACGTGTTCTTTGCCACGCCCACTTCTAGGGATGGGAATCCATCTGACTCTAGTTGTGTCTGCTTCTGTACCTCTCTCTTTTCTTGCACCCTTACATGCGTCCATGCTGTCCTCATGGTTGGGTGCTTTGTGGAACTGCTCGCCCATTCCAGTTTCTGTGGAGACAAGACCAGTACTCCCCCCCTGGGTGGGTTAGTGCTCCATTCCCTCTGTTATCCTTTCACTTTTGAACTCCCTTTTATCTTCCTATCCCCTCTACCCCCTCATCCTTCTCCCATTACTGTGGTGCACCCAGCATGTACCTCCCTGGGTTTGGTCCTCCCTCATCCCCATACCCTATATCTTAGACCAACTGTTATGGTATAGGAGTCTTCTCTCTTAAACTCACCATACTGTTTCTACTTACCTCAGGGGGCTCATGCAGTACTTCTCCTTTTGTGATTGACTGACTTCGTTTAGCATAATTTCCTCCAGTTCTTCCCATGCAGAGATGTGTTTCATGTGCTCGTCAGAGCTTTTGAGTGAGGCATAGTACTCCATTGTGTGTATGTGCCAGAGTTTGCTGATCCGTTCATCTACTGATGGAAATTTAGATGGCTTCCAACTCTTTGCGATTGTGAATTGTGCTGCAATAACATTTGGCATGCATACCACTGGCTGTGGTTTATTTTTTGTCTCTTCTGTGTATATACCCAATAGTGGGATAGCTGGATCATAGGGTAGCTCAACTTCCATTTTCATTAAGTATCACCAGACTGCTTTCCATAGTGGCTGTACATATCTACACGACCACCAACAATGCTATTTCACCACATCCCCTCCAGCATTTGTTGCACTCTGATTTTCTGATCTGGGCTAGCCTCAAGGGTGTTAGATGATAGCTCATGGTTGTTTTGATCTGCATTTCTCTGATGGCTAGTGAGTGGGAGCATTTTCTCATATGTTTATTAGCCATATGGACCTCTTCCCTAGTGAAACTTCTTTTCAGTTCTGATAAAAGTAATTTTTAACAACTTATTTTATGTGTATTTCTCTAAGGTGCTCCTTTTGTTAATATACTTACACAAACTTATAAAGGATTGATCAATTTCCAATGGCCTCAATGGAAAGTTATTCCTGGAGGATTCGTTTTTTTAATGACACTTGAGGAACTGTGGTTTTAGAAACCATAAAAGGGAGAGAGAGAGAGAGAGAGAGAGAGAGAGAGAGAGAGAGAGAGAGAGAGAGAAACACGTAAAGAATCGGCACTCTACGCTATCAATCATGAGGCCCTGGTGGCATCGTGGTTATGCATTGGGCAGTCATCTCTCAGGTCAGCAGTTCCAGCCTGTCCTACAGGATCACCAGGAGTTGGCAGGGACTTCAGGGCAGTGAGTGAATGACCAGGTCAATCAAAATCGTCTAAGAGTTCTATTTTGGATCAGTGGCTGAAGCTGTCTAAACTAACCCCAACTAACTTAAAATTCAATGAACAAAAGTTAGACTCATTTGTGGCCACGCAAAAGCCTGAGAAACTAAATGATGTAAATTTTGCTCACTGACATTAGAAGAAGTATTGGCGGGCTGAGCCCCGGTGGCGTAGTGGTTGTGCGCGGGACTGCGGCCCACTGGGATGGAGGTTCAATTCCAGCAGTGGGGCTGGGCCTCCTACTCCCACCACCGGAGAGCAGTGATGCCCCACAAACCACCTCCCCCCCCCCCCAAAAAAAGAAGAAGTATTGGCATTCAAGAAATATTATGGGACATTAAATAAATTAAATATTAACATCTTATTTTTCTTAAAAATTTCAAATGATAGTTTTCCATACCGACCTTTCAAAAATTTTTATTTATTTTTATATTTTCAAGTCAACCTGATTTTACTGAGATCCGAAAAGATGGAGTCGACTGTCGCTCAGGATTTCCAAGCTGTAATTATCACAGAAGCAAACAGCCATTATTTTTTTCCTATAAAATAGACGGTGGGTTTGAATCACCCTCTCTCTGGTTCACCCAAGGGCTCCCTCTCTCTGGTTCACCCAAGGGCTCCTGTCAGTTTGTCCCATTGAGATGTCTTGCATGTTGCTGACAGACGTCACTGATATTTAAACAGCAGGAGGTGATACAAAGTGAGCAGGTTTCACCTCAATTTCCAGACTAACAACAAACTGAAAAACAAGTAGGAAAGACTGCGAAAGGACCGTCAAATCTGTCTTGAATTGTCCCTTAGAGGCAAGGATGGCGAGACTTCTTCTTATACCCCTCGCACATGTTGTCAGGGGAGACCAGCCTGGAGAAGGACTAGTGCCTGTTGGGAAGGGGGCAGTGCTGCATCCTGTTGAGCAGAGGATTGCTAGGGTTCCAGACCACCTCAATGGCACCCCAGTTCCACCAGGTGGTCAACATGGGTGGGGAGGGAGGGAGAGAGAGAGAGAGAGAGAGAGAGAGAGAGAGAGAGAGAGAGAGAGAGAAAGGGAAGACATGGGGAACCTGAGGATAGGGGGAAGGGTCAGGGCGAGAGTGTACCAGCAGATGAGAGAGAGCCAATACAAACCCTTTTGGGGAACTTTCTTTCCCCCCTGTTGGCTGTTAGATATTGGGAAAATAAGAATTTGTTTTTAATTTATATGAGCAAACAATGTTAAAAAGTGAATGTTCTGAATTTTTCACTCATTCCTTTAATGCTGTGCCCTAATGAAAGCTTTAAACAAGTGTAGCTAGATATGGCTATTTCTTGCCCCATGATAGCTTACTATGTAGATTATTCACTGAAATGAAAACCCTCTGTCCTGCAGTGCTTGGCTGCCCTATCATGCTCCCCACTCTACCCCCTCTGAGAACTTCAGAGCAGCTCATGGCTTCTCTGATTTGGAGTCATGGACTCCCTTTTCTTTGTGTGTGTGTGTGTGTGTATATATATATATATATATATATATATATATATGCAGTGTTAGCATTTCATAGTATTGTTCAAGGCATACAAAGAGGAAAAATCTTTAAAAAAATTCCTTTAATCTCTCTTGGTGTGACCTGACCATGTTTTGAAGAGTGAAAGTTTCAGACTAACTAAATAATAAAACTGCATCATCGTTAAGAACACAAAACTTATTTTATATTAACTTGTAAGTTTGATGCCAGTTTTTGCTGCTGTTCAGTTTTTGTCCTGTTTGTCTACTCCAGACAGAAACCACAGCCAGGCTGGTGTCATAACAACTCAATGACTACATGTTCAAAGATGTTGGCTTGTTAGTACATAGCTTTATGGAGTGCTACTAAAGTATCATTTATATTTCTTATCCCGATTGTCAAATAATCTGGTCATATTTTCTTAACTCTGATTTGACTGTATTTGGAGGAGATGCCCAAATAGTTATTGAGCCTCTTTTATGAACTGTGTATGCTGGAAAATTGAAACAACAACAAGAACAAAATACCAAAGCACCGCCAACTGCTTCCAAGTTTACAATCTAGCATCTACCACTTACTTGTGATTGATGATACTGGTTTGAAAACAGATTCCTCTCACTTGGAATCAGTCTACTTATTTTTAAAGTGGAGGGATGTAAGTACAATGGACTTTTGAAAAAGTTGATCTTACCATTGGGAACATTTGCTTCTAAACTCCAGACAGCAAATAAACGTGGGACTAATTTGAAGTCAGAGATGGGGGCACCGAGTCAATGAGTTGTTTTATCAGATGGGTGATCATGAAACAATAGCTTGGGACCACAATTTACTATTCATTTGAAAATTGTAGACTTCCAGGCTGAGCCCCGGTGGCGTAGTGGTTGAGTGCGGGACTGTGGCCCACTGGCTTGGCGGTTCAAATCCAGCAGCAGCAAGGCTGGGTAGCACCCATGACCACCAGAGGGCAGTGATGCCCCCCTCCAAAAGAAAATGGTAGACTTCTGAAAAACTGGATTTAATCTAAAAACATTTCCTCAATGATTTGTTCATTGTTCATACTCAGAAAAATCCTAACTACTCTACTCAATCCGTTTCCTACTCTACTGTTCTTTTAGAACAATTTTGCATGCTAATATTAAGATAGGACTTACTTTCCCATGGGGAAGTTATTATATATTTATCTAAATTAAATCTCACTCTATTTAAAATTTTCCTCTTAAGATCTTTCTTTGTATCTGCAGCTCTTTCTATTTTGGTATGCTCACAGCTATTTACCTTTCCCGTCAGGGCATTAATTTGAACATTTCATTTAGCACTGGCCCTAATGCTATGCCTACAGAACCCCACTGTCCCCAATTTAATGATGCATTTCTAATAGTTGCTTATTATTTATAGCCCATCAGTCAATTTGAGACTAATCATAATATGACAGTTTCTTACCAATGTTTCTATTCATTTTTATTTATTTCCAACTAAAATCCTGGGAACTTGGAGAAGCTGTTCATAGCAGTCTTTATTAAATGGTTTATATGGTATTTGAAGCGAGAAAGGAAAATTGCATATTTGTGCCATTTTTATTTTTGCTAAATTGATGCAATATTATGCTGCTACTATGCAGCCCTCAATATTAGGAAAGATGCCTCTAGTGCAAGGAAGAGGAGACAGTTTAGACACCTGCCTTTGGAGAAGCTGGTGTCCTTTCTATTACCTTATCGGACTTCAAATTTTTCTTGCCTTGCTCCTCTGCAGACCACATTCTTGGCCACAGGATTTTGTAGAATTGGAGATGTGTGGTGCAGTGGATAACAGATATAAAAATAATTTTGAATGTAAAAAATATTTACCTGCAATTCTTTTGCATGAAGATAGTGTTTCTAATCCACTCTTTGACATAGGTCAGCTATTCATGTCTCTACAAGGTTCCCCAGTGGATTCAGTTGGTGAACGCACTAGTCTTGGGAGAAATAGGTGGCAGTCCGCTTTCATACGGACTACAGCCTTAGAAGTCATTCAAGTCTGTTCTGTAGACTCACTCTAAGTTGGAATTGACATGATTCCAAACAGTTGTTGTTGGGGGGATATTTTGTACTCCATAGTGGTGTGACTGATTAACATGTTCAGCTGCTTGGTGAAAGATTAGAGGTTCAAGTCCAACTAAAAATAGCTCCACTTAATGGGTTCACAATGTACTACTGACAAACCAGTCACTAAAGGCCCACTAGAGTACAACTTTATTCTGATGAATATGGGTTGCTGTGCACCAGAAAAAAAATGATGACTACAGGTTTGGTTTTAGACATCTTTATACGGTTTGGGTTGCTTCTTACAATGTCAAAGGCAGAGATATACAAGGCGTAGATGCACTAGAGTTTGTGGCCAGAAAGCACATGACTTAAATGGTGTCTTCAGACTTAAGATAGGCCTTTGCTGTCATAAGTGAAATACACACTATCACCAGTGCACCGTTCACATTGTTCCAGTAAAACCTGTAGCTGACATTTCGTAACCCCTTTGTTATGTGATGCTGGGTATAGCTGTTGCATGTATCTATCATTCTCATTTAAAATAGGAGCATTCCTTGAAGGTAACATTTGAACATGAACTTCATGGCTCATGTTCACTCACTGCCATCTAGTCCTTTCAAAGTCATAGCCACCCTTGTGGTCTAATATGTTACACGTTGAGCTGCCAACCACAAGATCAGTGGTTTGAATCCACCAGTCACTCAATGGTAGAAAGGCAACTCTCCCTACTCCTTTAAAGTAGTAAGGTCTCACAATCAACGGGGAAGCACTACTCTGCCCTGTAGGAACACTATAAATTCATGGTTTGCCACTTAGACATGTTAAGATTCAGAGCACAGAAGTCTAAGAAGCCTAAGAGATAAGTTACTGGAGAAAATGCAGTGTCTTCAAGAAAGAAATCATACAGTATAAGATATGAAAAGATAATAATAATTTATAAGTTATCCAAGGTTAATGAGGGAAGGGCTCAAGAAGGGAGAGGAAAATGAGGAGCTGATGCCAAGGGCTCAAGTAGAAAGAAAATGTTTCAAGAACTATGAAGGCAACAAATGTGCAAATGTTCATATATACAATGGATGTATATATAGGTTGTGGCAGAGTTGTACGCGGCCCCAATAAAATGCTTTTAAAAGAAAAATACAAGAAACTTGACTAATGACTATCATGGAAGAAGAAAGAGGAGTTTTTGCATTGGGACATCATGTTCATTTTAATGGTAGTGGAACAATTTGGAGAAGAATATTACTAATGTTAGTATAACACAAGAATATAACCAATGGCACTGAATTATCAGTGTTGGAGTTGGAAAATGAAGTGTGGAGATTTGGGAAATGATCTGTTGAGTATATTTTTTTTGAAAATTGAAAAAAAATACATGAATAACAATGAATACAAAGAAGAAGAGTCTACTTTAAAGTTGATAGTGGTCAAGATTGTATAACTCTTCTTGATACGATTGAACTATTTAATTGTGTGATATGTGGATGAGAAGAATTATATGCTTTTGTTTGTTTTACTGGCACTTGTCCCCTTTGTTACCTTTTAGTTTTATAGAAAGAATATTCTAGAGCTGAGCCCCGGTGGCGTAGTGGTTATGTGCAGGACTGCGACCCACTGGGATGGAGGTTCAATTCCAGCTCCACAGGAGCAAAGGCTGGGCCTCCTACTCCCACCACCAGAGGGCAGTGATGCCCCCCCAAAGAAAGTATCTTTTTTTGTTGTCTCTTTCATTTCCCACTATATTTCAACAAAAATAGGCTTTCTTTATCTTAGAAAAGTGTTGGTTTGAGTCTACTATTTACAATACCTCAAAATTAGAAAATCTAACCTAGTTTCTAGCCTTTATTGTGGGAGATGGGTGAGGTTTCTACTGCCATAAAGAGTCACACAAACACCAACGGCAGCATGACGAGGAATCGACTGGATGACAGTGCATTTGCTTTAAAATGGGAGAAAAACGAAGCTTTCTACTTCCCCCAGGCCATTACCACTTCAGAAACCCCCAAGGCCAGCTTTACTCTGTTCTACAGGATCCCTACGAATCAGAATGGACTCAGTGGTAATGAATGGGAGTGTTTTGATCTTTATTAGTCTTACAAAATAGCTCTTATGCAAATTCTCTGAAGGTAGACTTTTTGTATGGGATTTGGGAAGGTAAAGGTGATAGAATTAAATTTCCTAAAACTCCCCTTGGATGAATACTCCTGGAGGTCAACGAACAGACCCTGAATTATTTACATGCGTTTATTATTTTTAATTTTTTAATTAATTTATTTTTTTGGAGTTTTGGGCATCACTGACTGTCCTCTGGTGGTGGGGGTAGGAAGCCCAGCCTTTGCTCCTGTGGAACTGGAATTGAACCTCCATCTCAGTGGGCCGCAGTCCCGCGCACAACCACTACGCCACCGGGGCTCAGCCCTACATGTTTTTATTTTTATTTATTTATTTTTTGGCATCACTGCCTCTGGTGGTTTTGGACACTACCCAGTGCTGCTCCTGAGAGCAGCTGCTGGATTTGAACTGCCAAGCCCGCAGTCCGCAGTCCTGCGCTCAACCATTTACGCCACTGGAGCTCAGCCCTATTTACATGTTTTTATATTGTTATTTTACACACACACACACACACACACACATATGACATTGGGGTTTTTTGTTTGTTTGTTTGTTTGTTTTGGCATCACTGCTCTCTGGTGGTGGGAGTAGGAGGCCCAGCTCCACTGCTGGAAATGAACCTCCATCCCAGTGGGCCGCAGTCCCGCGCACAACCACTACGCCACCGGGGCTCAGTCCTTGTTGTTGTTGTTATCATTGCTTTATTTTCTTTGGTTGCTTCAGTTTAGGAAGCCTTTTTTTGGGTACATTTTGTTACCTTTGCAGGTCTAACTAAATAAGATAGACTGGATGAACAGTCTGGAGGCGAAAACGACGGGACTGATGGTTCCGGGGTGCGGGCCATGGGAGAAGGGGAGGAGGGGAAAAGGAGATGGTGTTGACCAGCCCAGGGATAAGGGTATATCAATTGATTCAAAATTAGAGATCAAGGTGGATGAGAGAAGTCCAGTATGGCTTGACCAAGGGTAATGTAACAGAAAATACTGAAAACCAATGGAGGCTGAGTAGGATAGTGGGACAAGAGGGAAGTAAAAGGAAATAGAGGAAAGAACTGGGGGTAAAGAGCATTTATAGAGGCTTAAATACAGGCAGGTACATAGGTGCATATATCTAGATGTGACAACGGGGGAAATAGATTAACGGACTTATACATATAGGCTTAGTAGTGGAACAGGAGATGGACATTGGACCTCTACTCAAGTACTTCCTAAATGCAAGAACACTTTGTTCTATTAAATTGGCATTCCATGATGCTCACCTTCCCCCCCCCCGATCACTGAAGACAAATGTGTGCATAGCAATGGTGGTGAAGAAACCTGATGGTACCTGGCTATCAAACGATGTAGTGTCTGGGGTCTTAAAGGCTTGAGTAAACAAGCAGCCATCCAGCTCAGAAGCAACAAAGCCCACATGGAAGAAGCACACCAGTGTGTGGATCATGAGTTGTCAAAGGGATCATTTATCAGGGTTTAAGAACTAAAAACCATAACATTGCGTGCTTGTTTTCCTGATATGATCATTGATGACAAATGTGTGCATAATCAAGTGTGGTGAAGAAAGCTGATGGTGCCCGACTATGAAAAGATATAGCGTCTGGTGTCTTAAAGGCTTGAGTAAGCAAGCAACCATCCAGCTCAGAAGCAACAAAGTCCACATTGAAGAAGAACACCAGCCTGCATGACCACGAGATGTTGAAGGGATCCAGTGTCAGGCATTAAAGAACTAAAATTATATCATTATAAATAGGGGGAATGCAAATTGGTGACCCAAAGCCCAACAATAGGTTAAGTGACATCCTCTTACAGAGGAATTGCAGGGAGGAGATGAGCCAGTTAGAGTACAGTGTAGTAACAACGATATATGCATCTTTCCTCTAGTTCTCAAATGCTTCCTCACATCCACTATCATGCTCCCAGTTCTACCAGACAAGTCCAACTAGAATAGGATATGTACACTGGAGTTGGAAACATGGGGAATTTAGGAAAGATATTCCCTCAGGACACGTGATGGGAGAGGTGATATTGGGAGGGTGGAGGGTTGATGGAGTAGAAAGGGGGAACTAATTTCAGGGACCTACATATAACTTCCTCTCTGGAGCATGGCCAGCAGGGAAGTGAGTGAAGAGATACATTGGACAGTGTACAATATGAAATAGCAATTTGTAAATTATTAAAGGTTCATGGGGGGGTGCAGGGAGGAAGGGAAATATGGGGAGGTGGAACTGGGGCCCTGAGTGGAGGGAGGGTGTTTTGAGAGTGATGACGGCAACAAATATGCAAATGAGCAAATGAGCTCTGCATACAATTGATGCATGTACGATCATGAGGGGAGGTGTGTGAGTCCTCAATAAGATGATTCATTTTTTTAAAAAGGGGGGGGGAGGAGAAAGAGGAGCTTTTTTTTTTTTTTTTTTTTTTTTTAAGGGAAGCTTATACCAAGGATTCAAGTGGAGAATATTTGGAAATGTATGTGGCAACATGTGTGCAAATGTGCTAGATACAGATGATGTACTGCATGTTAAAATAGCTGTAAGAACCCCCAATAAAATTATTATCTTAGAAAAACTCCCCTTAGATGAACCCCTCTTTAGGACTAATCCCAACAATTCTGTGGATTGGGTTTTTGTGCTCCTAGCTGGAGAAAAGGCAGTCTTCATTCAAGAGTCACTTGCAGCTCCTGAAAATGATGCCAAAGTGCCGCCCCCAAACCTGGAATCCCTCAAAGGAAGTCCAGTTATCGATTCACACAATCATACGGGGGAAATGGTGAAGATGCTGAATTGAAGCATACAATACCTGATCTACTGACCAATATTGCCCAACCTTCTGATATCAATTGGAGCAGCAAATGAACTGTTTCTCTTCTAAGATCTAGGGCAGGCTAAGGGATGGAGGATAGGAATGCTGAGGGAAAGGGGGGGACCGTCAAGTCTCTAAGAGAAAGGTGCAGGAAACTACAGTGACGTTTAGGCTACCTGCATTCACATTCTCACCATCTTTCTAATGTTATTATAATAAAGGTCATCGCTTAGACCAACTTTATGTGAATGAGAATAATACTGATGACTTTAAATCATTCAACAACACGAAAACTTTTCACTATGCATACATTTTTTTTTTAACAAACAAACCTCATTGCCTTTGAGTCAATGCCAGCTCATAGGGAACCTTTATGAAAGGCTAGCGCTGCCTCTGTGCATTTCCAAGACTACAACTCTGGATGGGAGTAAAGAGCCTCATCTTTCTCCCAAGGAGCGACTGGTGGTTTTCAACCGTTCACCTTAAGGATCGCAGCGGAATGTGTAGCTATTATATAGCCTCCCCCAAACTCATGTATTTTTCTCTTGCGATTTGTGAGGAAAGAAAGAGAAAGGGACACAGAAACACGGTCCCTTATTAAAGTAAGAGAACGAAATGGCTGATTTTCAACCATCACACACGCATCTTACAAAAGAACGGCAAGGCGAGTCAAAGAAACAGGACATTATACATGTTCTCAGAGTTGGGCAGAAAAGAGAGTCATAAAATAGCTTGATGAAAATTTTCAGAGCGTCTGAAGGTTGTAGTGAAATCTGCCAACTAGTAGGGGAAGAGGAGGTCACACTGTGAAATTAATAGGCAGTAAATTTAGAACAAATAAAACAGAAGCGCTTTTGCACAGCATTTCAGCAGCCTGTGGCACTCCCAACTGCAGGAGGTCAGGGATTGAGCTGGAATTCAGGAAGAGCAGGGCAGTGTTGTCCTTCTCGCCATCATCACGTGCAGTGAGTTGGCTGATGGTTCAGGTGACTTCGTTCTTTGCTTTAGAATTTAATTATGATCATGCTTTGTGAAAAGCTCAGAGGATGTAAGACCAACAGGGAATGGATCAGGCCCTCTTTGTGTGTGCCTGCACTCCCTACTGAACTCAAGGGAAGTATTCGATGATAGCGATAATGACCAAGTTTCAAAATCTTGAATGAGCGTGATCTGAACCTTAGGAAATCTACCAATTCAAACTGCCCATCTTCAGGCAGGACAACATGATCTTTTAATCACTCCCCCATCCTCCCCACCTCTGAACTTTTTGAAGCACTTCATATCTTGAGCTATTGGGCTCCTTTCCATTTACAAAAATGATTTGAAGAAGGAAATTTTTATTCTTCACCATCCCCCATGCCCCAAAGCTGATATTTGAAAGTTCATTGTTTCTTCCTGAGGTGTTAATTCCAGTAGGGAAGCCACAAGCAATGTATTTGGCAAACAGAGGATCTGATGATGATGATGACGATGGTCAAAGAGACCTTGCTCTTTTCTGAGTGGAGGAGGAGCAGCAGCTTGTGTGGATGACAGATGCTCTTCTTTAGATCATGAGGAGAGCGAGGATTGCCTAGCCCCACCCCTGAATTAATGTTGAAAATTAGGGGTCGCACAAAATACATTTCAAGTGTGACTTTTAGCTTTAAGGCTGGTTGTGGCTTTTGACTCCCATGAAGAATTAGGGTCTCAGACACCCATAGAGCAGTTTTACCCTGTCCATAGGGATGAGTTGGAAAGGATCTGATGGCAGTGAGTAGACATGACACCTGGTCGCGCGTTAACAGCACCCTTTTTAACGCACAGACGAACAGCAAACTCTTTGAGTCTTCTTTCTCAACCTACAGCTTATTGTTGTCGGTTTGAGTTAATGTTCAACTAAGACTCCCTTGTCTGATGCGGAGGTAAAAAGGTAGGGACATTTAATTCTTCATTAATCTCCCTCTTGCCATAATTAGTGAAGGTGCAAACAATGACACCTCTGCTTTTAGACCTGAATGGGCACCACCACTCATAAACTCATGGCCACAGAGGCCACTGACTTAAAAGAACAACGAAACCTGACCGTTGTCGCCTGTGTCTTCATTTGCTCGTATTTTGGCTGCTAAGCATTCTGCTTTCTGCTACTGTAATATAAACAACCGGACACCATTAGGATGTTTGCTTTCATTACGTCTAGAATGGTGAAGATGAAATAGAACAATTTGGCTTTGGTTATTTATAAATGCAGTAGCTTTGAATCCCCCTTTAAAATAAGTAAATGTAGATATATATTAATTTCAGTGTTTTCATCAGTCTTATGTAATTGGCAGCCTTCTAATACCAGGAGGCACGGTCCAGGTCTTTTTCTTTCTTCAAACAGTCTTCTCAATCTGGAGCAATGGCTGGTTTCCTTTGTTTCTTTGCTGTCTGAGCAGAGACAGAAGATCAGAGAGAGTTCTCGGAGGTGATAGAATATTACATTCCATTGTAACCAGTGGTTTACATAGACCGTGCAACTAAGTGTTCTGAGAAAACAATTGAAAATGACTTTTCCGTTTCCTGCTCAAATCCCATGCTTTTCGTGAGTCTGGAGGAAAGCCGCATGGTTTCGAAAGCCTGAAATATTTGTATCCACTTTTTAATTGTTGATGTGCTGATGTCAAACCACCACACTGGATATTTTTAGTGCCTCTCCCCATGACTGATGGTGTGTGTAGAAATCAGAAGTAAGGGTATCACTGCTGGCAGAACTGGAGTGAATTAGAAATTCCGTTTTCAAGACATTTTAAAATATTCACTTTTTAACCTCCTTTTAAAGCTACCTCTTGCTGTATTTTGCAACGGTGGGGATTTAATGCATGATGCCTACATATGTGTACATAATATTCTCTACCTTTTGTCTTTAATATTCCTTGGTTTTTAATTATTAAAGATAAGTATTTGAATTATAAATATTCTAGTTATACAGGAATAGGCAAAGCAGGCATATACCCTCAGGCAAAATTCTTCCATTATCCATAATCCTTCTGCCTCCTGCCTCCATTTCTCTGCTTCCTATCTTTAGGTCGCCTCAAAAAACACACAGAGGCATTCTTTTCAACCAACCTTCTCCTCTCCACTCAAACCATAGAAATCCCTTCTCAATATGTATAGGGGCCTCTTCCTTGAAGTGGGATGTCATACTTGTCCTAAATATAATAAAGTGCTATCTTCAAGGCATTTCTGCATCCAAAACACTCCCAAGAAACCTGCCGAGCCCTCCTATCTAACGAGTCTGAATGTCACAAATCATAGCCCAGAAGCTGCTTTATAGTGAATCATTAACATTGTCAGGAATGACTTGGCAGAGAGAGAGAGAGAGAGAGAGAGAGAGAGAAAGTGAGAGAGAGAGAGAGAGAGAGAGAGAGAGAGAGAGAGAGAGAACTGAGGGAGAATATACAAATGACAGCATTGTCATTCTACTCCTATTGTTTTATAAAGCTCAGTATTGATTAGTGAGAGTTTATTAGAGGGATAGGATGGTGTGTTTCATATGGAGTATATATGCTGAATTAGGGATTTCCCCCATCTTTTTACTGTATTTTTTTCATCATTTATTTGAACCGAATCTTATTTTGAAAAGTGTGCCAGCTGTGTTGAGTAAAATTTCACTGGATGAATGGATCTGTCACCAAATGGATATGGAGATGTATGCAAAAATAGTCACTTACTTCTTTGTGAGGGAAAACTGGGTTTTGTGGCCACTTCTCTGCAATTTCTTTCCTCCTAATTCTTTTGCTCAGTGGGGATGACTTAAAAGGGCAGGATGTTAGACCGATGGTAGGCCAGAATGAGTTAGAGCAAGTGTCATCTCTCCTTGAAGGTTGCTCTCTGTCATTCCTTTCTGAAGTTAGAGGCAAATCAGATTTTTAAATTATTTATTGCTTTAGATTAATCTAAGCCAATACTCTCCAGTATCAGGACCTCTTTCACCTAATGTTGACATTGGTGGTGGAGACTCTGGTCTCCTACACAGATTCTCACTGAGATGGAGACATTCTTTCCCCAAATGGCCAGAATATTCCTTGCCATTGACAATATTGTTGAGTTCTTTGCTAGAGTTATCTTGTTGAAGGCTATAATACTTCCTCGGGGTCAGTATAAATTAAGTGACAAAACCAGTCCTCAATCAGAGATTTTCTTGAAGAACCATCCTAACTGCAGACCTTCTTATTGTAGAATTGACTGCTGTGACTGCATCACAGATCCATGTCTCTCTCTGTCAAGTCTTTATTCCTTTCTTTTTTTTTGAGAGCACTTGTCATACCCAAGAGCAGTCCTCAGGAAATCATCTGTATACAAATCTTGGTCTCCAAGTCTGTTTTAGAAGAAACCCAATCTAAAACAGTTGCTACCAGGATGGTTTTAAGAATCAAGTCCTAAAATGGTATTTTGGTACTGAATTACCTGTTAATTAGGACCTCAGTATTAGTGGTAGGTAGAATATTAATAGCCTTGAATGTGGTAGTACTGTAATTGTTAAACCATTCACAGCTGGTAAATTGTAATTAGATACCAGGGGAAGAAATGCATTGAAAGCTATAATATCTCAGGTGTTTGAAAGTTTAGGGGTAAATAGCAATTAAAGGACCATAGAATTAGATAACAGTTGCTGCAAGCTATCCATACATTGGAGAAGATCATGAAAGGCTGAGGGTGATTAATACCCAAATTAGGGTGAAGTATAAAAGCCGGAGGGGCTCTTTGGCAGTGTATAAAAAGACTCATCTCCTGCAGCTGAAAAGTGAAAAGACCTAGAATCTAGCTCAGGACTTAATCAGGGTAGATGAGCTCTAGAGATGGTTGGATTCTAAACTCGAAGTTGTTTCTGCCAAGGTTTTGGCTCCGATTGGCAAGAAATAAGACCTTGGCTTAATTCGTTCCCCAGATTTCTCTGAGTCCACAGAAGTGGCTCACCCTCCTCTTGGAGACAGTACAGAAGACTGATCATTTGACAACTCATGACCCTTCCCCTTCCCACTGCTCTTCCTAGTCACAGAAGATACCTAAAGATTACATTTATTGGTATTTGATAGAACCCCGACATTTATTCTTAGCTTTTGGGGTTGGATGCATTGTAACATAAAAGCCAAGTAGAAACCTCTGAAATGGCTTCTCTTTCCAAATAATAAAATTTTAAAAACAAGCTTGGGAGCATTATCTGACCTCCTCTGGCTTCCCTATGGCTGAGAGGCACAGGTCAGCCATGCTTCTATACTCCATCCCTCTTTACTTATTGTGACCCCAACTTGCCCTGCCACAGATACTCTGCTTCTATGCGGGTTCCAGAATTAGTTTCAGGAGCCACACAATCTTACCTGCAATAAACATTGTGAAAGGGATTTATGAAGGAAGCTAATGGGTTAAGTCAGGATCAATAAACTGTCAAAATATGGTTGCTAATCAACAGCCACACCTTCTTCACTCAACAAACCACCTCTCTCTCTCTCTCAGCCTCTAAGCCATGTGATCCGGCCCTTCTGCCTCTGGCTGCCAGGAAACCAGCCTGCCTATTGCCTGACTGCCAGTGCCATAGTTTCAGGCCAGATGAAGAGAGGGTACCCCAGCCTCAGCATTGTTCCTCTGAGCCTCCTTGCTGTCATCTTGGGGGTTTCTGGGGGGCCTCTGCCCCTTGAGACAGAGACCTTACAATGGTCCTGGGGTTTCTCCAGGTGTCCCTGATGGCCTTTATACACAGAGGAATGGCTTTGATAGAGGTGTTTTGGCCTTCTGGCTGATTGTACTATCAAGGACAATGCAAGATGACACACTTTCTGGCAAAGATGACCCCATGGTAACAAATCATTGGAGAGGCATAGAGTCCAGACGCATGACACATCACATGAGGAATTGCGGTTAGAAGGGCCACATTGATTGAGTACATCTTGAAAGTCCACCAAGTAGAAGGCACTGCAGAACAGTATCAAAGGTTCTGTATTTTAGTTAGAGTAGATTTACCTGGCCTCAAGCACAGCGGATTCCACTTACAATAGTTCTGTTCTCGCATCAGTATCTGGCTGGTGCAAAGGCTTATGTGCTTGATTCCTCTCTGAAGAGTTGGCACTTGAATCCAGAGACACCTTGGTGATATAGCCCTTGCGAACTGCAAGGTCAGTCTGAAAGCACCAGCTGATCTCTGGTCGAAAGACAAGGCTTTCTGCTCCTTCAAAGAGTTCCTCTCAAAAACTCACAGGTGCAGAATTTACCCTATCCTGTCCTGTCACTATGAGTTGGCATCGACTTGATGGCTGTGAGGTTGGTTTTGGTTTGAAAGGCTTGGAAGACAGGCTTGTCTCGGGGATCTGTTTCTGTTCTCTGGATCTGTGACATGGCATGGGACATGAGTTGGAATCAACTGAACAACAACCGCTTCCCCCCCTTTCTTAATAAATCATTTTAATGGGGCTCTTATAGCTCATATAATAATCCATATATCATTGTATCAAATACATTTGTACATATGTTGTCATCATATCCTCTCTCTCTCTCTCTTTCTTTCCTCTTTCCTTCCCATATTTCCTTTTCCTGTTGTTCTATCTGTATATGGTATAAGAGTTCTGGAAAACCCTGCGTCACTGATCTATTGCTCCTAGGAGAAATATAGACTTAGGTTCCTGCAAGCCTCTGGTCACAACATTTATATCAACTTGTCTGTATATAACCTTATTTTATGTGTGTTCCTGTTAAGACATAATAGTTAGCCTGTATTTCTCACAAGTGATGAATTATATGCTGTATTTATTTATAATAAATCCCTGGTCAAGACTATTTTACCATTCTTCTGGTCTTGGATAACATGATGTAAATTTATTTGGTTTTTAGTCTTACAATATATGAGCCTTCTATTGTGCTTTTAAAATTGGTTATCACCTCATGAATCCACTGCTCTAACGACTTTTCCATAGCCATATCACCTACTATAATTGTTACTTCTAACACTTTCTACAATAGCTCCTTCTATGGATTGGCAATTTTTCTTTTTTCCTCCACCCCGACTGTATTGTACTGCTGATCTAGTCACATTACACTCATAGCTAATAGTATTATCATTCATACCTAAACAAAGCTTATGTAACATGTACATTTTCTTCATAAGACACGCTGTAGCCATCGAACATTTGGGAACACTAGACTACTTGAGGGTCATTTTCAGCATGAAAGTCAGAAACAAAAAGCACAAAAATATGAAAAACGGGACACTCTACAGGCTGCGAAAAGGACATTTGTTTCTAGGCTGTGGACTGAAGCAAGAAGGCACCTCATAGTTTGGACTACGTGTGTCTCATGGCCAATTTTTTTTTCTCATTCTATGTATATAAAGGATGGAAAACCATGAGTGTGTTGATTTGGGGGTTATTTATAAATTTTAAGGAGTAGTCAAAATCAGAAATACAGGGCCGATGAAGAATGAAAGTCAGCATAGCATATGGCAGGCAGTCATTGATCTTTTTCTAAACTGAAGACGCCATAGAAGCTGATTGCATTCTGTTAGGATATCTATCCCTAGTGTTGCCGCAGAACCTCTTACTTTTAAATCTGCTAGTAGTCCAAGGGGACTTGGATGGTCTAGATGTGCTATAGACCATTATATTGGTCCATATATCAATGGCATCTTACTAATCAAACCAATTGAACCCGAAGTGGTAAGTATGTTAGAAACTATGAAAAGATAGGTGTACTTCGGAGGGTGTGGCCCAATTCACTTGCTTACAGCTGTTCATCTGAGACTTCAGCTTCTTTCCTGAGGCTGCTCTCTGGCCTAGAAGCATTTTGTAGTTCCTTACAAATGAGTTCCTCTTCCTTCATGACAGCTTACTTCTTCATAGCCAAGGAACGGGAGATCGCCAGTGAATGCTACACAAACACAGTCCACACCACAGCTGGCAGGTCCATTCCCACTCATAGCAGCACTGAAGGACAGAGGCGAACTGCACTCGAGGGTTTTCAAAGTGATGCAAGAAAGCATGATGAATACTGACTGCCACATGTTTCTCCCTCAGAAAGACTCGTAGGTTCAAATCACCGACCTTTCACTTAGACATTGAGTATTTTAAGCACCACATCATCAGCGCTTCTGGTAGGCAAACGGAGTCATACACAGAGTGTAAAGTAACCACAGCAGTGAGATCCTCTCTGATTTTCCATCTTACGTCGACAAGGAACAGGTAACGTGACCCCCTCACGTTGAAGGGAAGGCATTGCAAAAAGGGCTGGGACCAGGATGAGGAACATCCTTGGGGTTCTACTCTCAGACCTCAACCAGCCCCAGTGCCTGAAGGTGTCTAGAGTAGGTGAAGCTCTGGTACGGGCTTTCTTATGTTGTATCAGACCAAGTGAGCCCTGGGCACATAGCCACAGGATTCACGCACCCTAGCACAGACTGGCTCACTTAAAACTGCTTACCCATGGGGGCAACTAAATAGGTCTTTCAAGATGCACCTGAAGAGTAAAGTGCCAGCTTGAAGATGAGTTCCTGAATGGATGGGGACCATCCTTCTGTACATGCTATAGAATGCGACCAATTCCTACTTTATCATGTTGCGTATGTTCAACAAACGGGAGAAAGATGGGGCTTTCCAGTCCCGTAAATAGCTAGTCTTGCAAACTCACAAGGGCAGTTCTACCCTGTCCTGCAAAGTCACAATGAGTCAGCCGTGACTTGATGGCAGTGAAGCGTGATGCCCAACAGGGAGAATGAATAGGCCTGGGAACCAAGAGGGGAAAGTAGGAGTGGCTTTAGTTTCAAAGTTCTCAGTGATGTCCTGGGGAATTTGTGCTGCCTGACCACACAGTTCTATATTTTGTGAGTTTATAGGCCTTGCTTCACAGGTGGTATCAGGCACTTTCACTAAGGAACACAGAAAGAGTCCATTAAACTTAAAAAAAAAATCATTTTACTGGGGGCTCTTACAACTCTTGTTACAGACCATACATCAATGTATCTGACATATCTGCACTTATATTCCATCATTCTTTTCTTTTCTATACCTTTACTTTCCATTGAAGGGCTCTAACTGAGCCCTTGGGACCAGCTCTCCTCCCTCTTCCATTAAACTTTTAATTAGGGTTACCAACTGCCACAGGCTAAATGCTCCCATAAAGGTCTACAAAGTCTATAACACCTTCTATATGGTCACTTGGGGTTAGAATCCACTTGATTCCACTTGATGACACTGTGTAGGTTGGACATACTCCTGCTTAATGTTGGTGGTACCTGGAAAAGTGCATCAAGCGTCCTCTTAGATGTGCACAGTGATAAACAACTCAAATCCCTCAGAAATGGGGATCTGGCCTGGATCACCCTCTCCTTTCCTCTTCCCCAGTAAGTCACTGATCAGGAGAGATGAGAATATGTACAGACTATGTGAGACAAAGTTTTGCCATCTGTGCCTCTGAGAGTTGGGGAGTGTTATTAATTAAACGGTGTTCCCCCAGATTATGAGTTGTAAATCCTAACCTCTATGCCTCTAGTCCTGTTTTGAAATGGGTTATCTTTGTTATGTTAATTAGGGGATTGTTTAGTGTAGAGTGTGTCTTTGGTTCATTTTTTTTTTTGAGATATAAAAAAACATGGAAGTAGAGCTAGAGGAAATGCAGATCATACAAAGACCATCTAAGAGACCACCAACGAGAAGATGCTCAGAAGAAGCAAGGACTTTACTTCAGAACCATGACACAAAGTCTTTCCTGAGAGCCAGTGCCCTGAATTGGAATATGCTCCTATAGTCTCCTGAGCAGGGAAACACACTCTTTGTTAAACTCTTTGTTAAACTCATTATCTATGATTTCTCTGTTACAGTCAAGCCCAACTATCCAAAAGAGCGCCAGATAAATACAAACACAAACTGTTGGCATTGAGTTGATGATTTCCAGATGTTTCCTCATCTTCACAGGAACAAACATCCTCATCTTTCTCCCATGAAGCACCTCGTGACATTGAACCTTGGGTTCGAACCATTGACTTTGTAGTTAGCAGTCCAATACTTATGGGATAGTGCCACTGGGGCTCCTTCTGGTTACAAATCTGAGGCCGTGTAAAATGAGTTTCCTTGGGCTGTGGCCGGCAGCACCTCTAATCTTGGCATCAAGTCAATTATGATGCATTGAAATCATATATATCTTTTCCAAGTACCATGGGAGGAGGCTCAAGTTTTCAAGCCTCTCCCCTCTCAGGTCTGCTCCCCTCATAAGAAAGTATTAAGATGAGAGACAGGTTTCAGATCAGAATCAGAGAAAAGAACCACACTGAACATATGGGTTTGTTCAGGGGGTACTTTAGTGCGAGACACCAAAGACTCCCAGCTACTCTGAGAGTGCCACGGGGTGGGGAGGAAAGTTTTTATTCAGCAAATGCCAGATCTTGTGCCACTAACTGTCTTCCTAGTGGGTTTTCTGTTATTGACTGGCTTCCGTTAGCATGTCCACCTTTTCCAGATACGTGCCCTCCAGATTCCATGCAGCCCTCGGCCTTGTCACCAGGCCTCAGAATCAACGGCCAAGTCAACCACTGAGGGATTAGTGTGAACACACTGTCTATCTTTGCCCATCTGTGAACATTCATTGTTTCCTTCTCTTCCATGGATAAAGAAATGTGTCTTATCTCTCTTTGACCTTCCCCTGTGCTGAGAGGCCAGGGGGAAGCATGTCTTTGCCTCTCTTTGGTATTAGAAATTCTTTCCTCTGTCAACCTTCCCCCCTTTATTCTGACTAGCTAACATAGGTTATAAATCTTCACAGGAGCAGAGAGCCTCATCTTTCTCTTGCCATGTGATTGATAGATTTGAATCACATCCTTAGCATTAGCACTCTAAAGCTTGCTTGACACCGCCATCCTAAATCCTTAATTTTACAAGTGATAAAAAGAAAATATGCGACTAGGGATCACAGGAACCAACCATCATTAAGAAAGAAAATTAAAGAGTTGAGTGTGTCTGTTGGAACTATGGTCTCTGCATGGTGGTAAAGCGCCTGAAAATGAAGACATATGATCCCCAGGAATTCTGGACCAACAGATGCTGAAAGGAGTCGAGGGACTTTCCCCAGACTAATGGAGAAAGCTTTTTCTTAGAGTTGGCACTCTCAATTTGGACTTCTAGCCTCCCAAACCGTGAGAGAACAGATTTCTGTTTGTGAAAGGTAGAGAATAGCGGTTCTCAATCTGTTGGTTGTCACCCCTTTGGGGGTCAAATGACCCTTTCAGAAGGGTTGCTCAATTCTTAACGCAGCAAAATTACAGTTACGAAGTAGCAATGAAAAGAATTTTATGGTCATAGGGGTCACCACAACATGAGGAACTGTATTAAAGGGTAGCAGCATGAGGAAGGTTGGGAACCATGGTTCTAAAGTGTGACTTACTAAATAACTGAGACAGAACCTAAATGTAGTTCAAATCTTCCCTACTCCTTCACTTCTATGTAGGAAACTAGACCTGCCAGGGCCTTCATTCTGACTCATGGAAAGCTTATGTGGGTTGAAGTGAAGCTGTGCTCCACACGTTTTTTTCAATGGCTGCAATCTTTCAGAAGTCAAACAACAGATCTTTCTTTTGAAGCAGCTCTGAGTATGCAGTACTTGAACCCCCAACCTTTTGGGTTAGCAGCTGAACAAGTTAGCCAATTGTTCCATCCAGGAACTTCATAGGAATAATAAGGAAGAGCAATGCCATATCAATCACCTGTGTGCAAATCTGTCTCAGGTTCCTGTTGAGAGACTGGGCCAGCAGCAATACAAGCTTCTTGGAGTGAAATTTTTTGATAGGGTGAACAAATTTAGTAAAACAAATCACTCAGCCATCCATGTCTCTTCATTGATTTGACTGCTTACTGTTTGAGGATCTCAAGGATACATCCTAGGCATAAAATTCTCTATGAGAATATTATCACAGATTACTGAAACTATTTTAAGGATCATTTCAGCACTAGGGATATTATTGTCTTTTTTTCTTTCATTTTGTTTGAATGAGACAGCATATGTTAATGCTAAGAAATGTTGCATTCTGCCTGCATATTTAGTAAAAAGGAAGCTGTTTTGATCAATATGTTTTCTGCAAACATGCATATTATGTATATGCTGTAAATTAAATTTACCACCTCCATCAAAAGCAATTGCACCACATTTTATATATCTAGCTGTCCATGAAGATAAAAATATATTGAACTATAAGTGTTTCAACACAATAACAGAGTTCCCTCTCATGTAACAACCAGCTGGGAAAGGCAGACAAACTGAATTGGACTTGCCACCCTTGAGCTCGACTTGGTCACCTTGCTCTTGTCCCAATTCCCAATGAAGTTCTTCTGCACTTTTCCAGAGCAAGGACCACAGGATGAGGTCTCAATTTCCTCCAGTGGAAATATGTGTAAGTCGAACTTTATTCGTTGGGCTTTCCTCACATTTGAGAATAACATTTTCACAGGAACTTTAACTTAGATTAGGCCTGGAAGAAAGAGAGAGAGAGGAGAGAGAATCCTTAGAAGTCCACCTCTCTTGACTGGTGAGCAATGTTGTTACCCCATTATTTTGACAAGGTCTTCAAATATGATGTAGGGTGTGTATGCAAAGGAGCATAGGTATGTCAAAAATTCCCGTGCAGATTGGGTCAACATAGAGATGACTAGAGTCAAAGCATTGCTTCTGTGCAGCTCTGAATGACATGAAATGAAGAGACCAAACAACATATTTACATGATCCCTATAATTGGAACCCTCCCCCCTTCAACTGTTTGGATGACAATGAAAAGGCACAGGTTCACCATTCTTCTTCTTTTTAAAAACACTTTCTCCATTCTTTTTAAAGTATGGTCAGCTTTTTGAGTATTGAGTCATTTACCTGACATGTCATTCTTTTCAAAAAGGCTTTAGTTCCAACTATAAAAATTATCCTTGGTACAGATAATTAGAAAAATACAATGCAGGCAGTAAATGGATTTGCAATCTTTGAATTACGTTGGAAAATGTTTGTGCTAAAATGTTAGCTGGAAGTAAAAAAGGACAGACATTTGTATATATAGTGTTGTACATACAGTACATACCATAGTTTACTCAACCATTTTCCTACTAGGAAGCATATTTTTGCTTTCCAATTATCCAGTAATAAAGTTAGTACTGTGATAAACATTATTGTGCATAATTTTCCCCTGCATTTGGAGTTATGTTGTAAGATTGTGGCAAACAGCTGGGTCAATGAGTAGGTCTTTAGTTCTCCAGCCTGTTTGACAATTGTCGTTTCATTCAGTATTCCTAGTAATACATTAAAATATCATTTTTCTTATATATGGTGGGACTTAGAGTTTGAAAAACAAGGTACATTCAAATTTTCTTCCATTATTTGTTACTGGGCTTTTAAAATGAAATAAATAGCAAATATATAGTCATGAGAGTTCCTAGCTAAAGAGTTACACTGAATAAAATCAATAGCAAATATACCCCAAAGTTTTATCTTTTTTGAGTCAGGAGAAATTTGTCCCAATTTTGCACAATAATTATACCAACTTGAGGAGACAGTTTTGTGTATTGTGGTTTATAAGGTAGGATACATTAAAGATGATAAAGTTAATAAAATAAATGGACTCTCAAGAAGCTCAGTTTGGTTACAAAATCCTCAGTGATTTTTACTAACCATATGTCCTCATTCTAGTAACTCACAAATTCATGATTTTCAACCAAGGTACTGTAAGGAAATAAAGAGTTGACCAGAAGGTGTGTTTTCATTGACTCTACAATATGATGAAAAGGACTAAAATGAAACAGAAAGCTAGAAAAATGAAATTCCTTTGGTACTCAGTAAGAAGGTATAACTTGTATTCTCATGAAAAAACTTTAATTTTTCATCAAAATATTAAATCTTTCTTCTTTAGTATCCTCTAAAATAACCTGTTAATTTCTAGATCAGAAGAGACCATCTTTTATAACTTGTTTAACATAAGAAAGAGTCTACATCAAGGAATCAAAACAGCCTTGTACACAAGCACATTATTTTTACCTCTAGATAAAGATGCTTAAAAGGTCTTTCTCAATTACAAACTCCATAAATTGTAATATAATTCAATACTTTACCTTAAGTGTGCTTTCAGCAGACTGCTGTTTTCATACTCATTGGTTCATTTTATATTTATCTGTTATTATAACAAAATGTTAGAATGGAGTAAATATTAAACTTTCTAATTCAACTGGTTTGATGCTACTCATATAACATAGGTGTTTAACAACACTTAAAAAACTTTGTTGTGAATAAAGTGAAGGTTTTCAGAGCAGATCATCAGTTTTATACCAACAATTTATACATAGTTTGTTTCAACTCATTAATTGCAATAATGTGCCATCATTTATCCCTCTTCCTCTCTCTATTTCTTGTCTCCATTCCTTTCTTGAGAGCTTGTTTGGAGGTTCTAGCAGGGGATTGCAGCTACTCCTGTAGACGTGACTGTAGGATGTTCCTTTTTCTATTTGTGAAGATCTTCCTCTTTAACTGAGCATGCACCTCTGGCAGGGAAGCATATGGAATGGTCAGGGAGGAAGGTGACACCTGCCTAAGCCAGCCAGATTAGCCAAATCGACCCTGGTGATCAATGGGTAGACAGATGTCACAGCCAGGTTGTCCTCACATCCATCCATTCCTCTTTCTTTAACTCTTTGTACCCTGCCATTGGGCAAATGCTGTCCTTGAGATCTTAAAGAGATTATTATCTAACATGGGGATGTGTTCGGTTCCAAATCTAAAAGTTGACTTCATGTCATAGTCTTTTTTTTTTTAAGGTTATAGTTATTAGGGTCCTAACAGTCTGTAGCCTACCAGCATTCCTGGTCTTTTTTTAATGATTTTGAATTCTGTTCCACCTTTGTCTGCCCTTCTATCAAGGATCTTCTCATGTGCTCCTTTTCAGAGCAGTTGATAGTGGTAACCAGCATCATGTAGTATTTGTCTCAGGGTTGTGGAGAATGACGTTTGTGTGATCCGTTAATCCACTGAACTAATTGCTTCCTTGTGTCCTTTGATTTTCATCACTCATCTTTCCTCTGGACAGGGAGAGACCAAGAGTTTTAACTTAGATAGCTGCTCATGAGCGTCAGCAACACATTTGATACGGAGTTAAATTCATGTTCATATATCAACCTGCAGAAGTGACTATCTTTATCTGGTACCCAACTATACTCACTCACTTTTTTTTTAGGCATCACTGCCCTCTGGTGGTGGGAGTAGGAGGCCCAGCCTTTGCTCCTGTGAGCTGGAATTGGACCTCCATCCCAGTGGGCCGCAGTCCTGCGCACAACCACTACACCACCGGGGCTCAGCCTACTCACTCACTTTTAATCACAACTGGTTTTTCAGTTACTATGGGTTAAATGTTGGACTGCTAACTGCAAGGTTGATGGTTCAAATCACCACTTAGGGAGATTGGCGAGACTGCTCCTTTTTGTCTGGTGGAAAATAAATCTTATTCATATGTACACAGATGGCTACCATCCTGCAGTATGCTTTCCATGGTACTGAAAAGGTTATTGTCTTCCCAAACTTCAATTTCATTTGTTTCTATTTATACATAACATATTCCTTGAGTAAAGCAAATGTCTTATTTCTGCTTTCCTATTCTACAACTGTGATTTAATGTTAATTTCTTAGTTTTTGAGTGCCATAATAGTATTTCCCTCTCCTTTTCTCTTCAAGGTCATCAGTTCTTTACACAGGTTATGGATAGAGGAGACTGACATTTTCCCATAACTCTAGGCATGTTTTGAAGAAGAATAGGAGGTGATAGCACCTTCTAGGTCCTCAGAAAGATGCCTTCTTCTCATCAGACCAGAGGAAGGAGAGCACTTCTTTCAGTGTTCAACACAGATCTTCAGAGATCAGTATAGGCTGAGCATGTGCGAGCACAGGCTGAATGTGAGTCTGGATATCATGGAGACACCTTATGGAGTGGCTATGTGGGCAAAGTCACCAATTCCAAGCACAGTGGGCTGTCAAGTATATAAAATATGATCTAAATATTCAGAAGCAGGGAAAAACAACCAACTTCATTTTAAAACATTGATAATACCTTGCCACTCACATTTCAAATATTACATGTAGACTACTACATTTAGCCAAATTGCACTAATCTTCTTTATATCTGTGGTCTATAAACATCAACCACTTTGGGGAACTTTCTGGTACCAAAGAAAGTATGGCAATAATATGGCTTTGTTTTTAGGGGACTTGAGGGAATTGAACTTGAAAACTGGTCAGTACAAACCCTTTATTTCTGCTTCATGTCTAACTTTATGTATATGTATATATATTCCATGAATAAGACCGTAATGCATAGAGAAAAGCAAAGAAAGAAATTCAGGTATGTTTGTGACCAATTATTTTGAAGTTCAGTCAGATGAAGCCTGTGCAAGTTGGGAAACTGTCGAGGTTGGTACAGCTTTTGTGTAATCTCTATAAAGTGCTTCATAGAGTTTTAAATGCAATACCACAGGTCTCTTTTTAAAACATACCCTTGAAACGTTCCCAACAGTCCCTCAGTGTGCTTTTTAACAAATTGATCTCCCATTCATATAAATTTCCAAGCAGAAACAATTGATGTCATGCAAAGTCACAGATGACCAGTAACTTAAGATTCTAATTTGGGATCATATTCAGTAATACTCACTTCACTAACTTAGAAACAGCCTAACACTTTTTTGTCTGTTTATTTTCTTGAAATTTATATTCTAATAAAGTTCTAGTGTTCTTCAATCTGGAAAGCTTGGATATGTGGTTTCAGATTGGCAAGAGAAGGGAACTTGGAATTAATGTTCACTCTGTGACTTAGGGAAAATAGCATGCTTACCTGAGTCACACTGTTTCCAATATAAATGTAGATCATGAAGCCTGTTCTGCTTATCTCACAGTACAATGTAATTATGGAATTAAATAATATAGGTGAAAAACATCTAAAAGTACTACATGTGTGTTTTATTGATTTATGACTGAAGAAATTATTTACTGAATAAAGGATGTAGGTAAAACTTGATTGTTTCTGCAAATACATTTGAATAGTAGGATATGTTGCCTTAAATTTGAGAACTCTGTAATGTAAAAATGAAATAAAAACTAAAGGGATACTCACTTTTTAACAAGGGTACTCACCATCACAGACCTCAAAGATCTTATTAACTCCTTTTTTCTTCATTGCCTAGAGGTATTATTCATGTAAAGGTTACTTAATAAAGGTTTAATGGGTAGAAAACTAAGAATTTGAGCATCCTTCATCATCAAATCTAATTTATGGTGCTAAAACTAAGACCTTGATTATTTTCAATCAGAATCATTTTCACATAGTGAGACATCAGCTCTAGTGAATAGACTAACTTATTGAATGAGGAAATTTATTGACGGACAGTTCCACTTGAGAAGTTCTATTTATCATAAATATTTTTACACATTTTATTCATCTCACAAGAAATTTACATGTTCCATAAAGTAGTCAGCGTGTCTGGATTCTAGTGTGTTCCATGTGACATGCTAGGTGTGTGTCACCTAGTTAGTGGGGAGCACTTGGACTTAACAATTGCGTTGCCTTACATCTGAAAAGTAAGCACACATTCCAATCCTGTTGGGGCAAGCCACGAGCTACCCATTTAGAACAAATGTCCCTGTTTGATTTTCTGAGCAAAAATGGAAACTGTCTGTTTTGATTTAAATCTGTCCCAGAGCAGTTTCCATGAGTTAACACAGCTGAATTGTAAACCTAGGAACAAATAAACAAGCAAATACTCAAGTGGCTTTGAACAATTGAACCACTGCATGGTTTCCAGTGGATGCATCTTTCTCTCAAGCCTGCATTATAATTAAGAAGTTACAGTGGAAAGAAATTTGGAATAATGGCATGGGAGGGAATGTTAAAGTACTAATGAGAGGAAAAACCCTGTATAATCTGTTTAATAACCTCCTAGCCATTGTTCACATCAGAGTGACAAACAGTATATGCTATGGTAGAGCGTTTGTGTCCTCTGGCTGTTCAGCAGTGCCTGCACACTTCTTTACTTTGCCAGAATGACTTAACTTCTTTTTACAGCCCTCACCCACATTGAGACGACAAGGGACGGAGAGACTTTGCTATTGCAGCAGAGGGGAAAAAAAAAAAAAAGAAGACACCGCTGAAGAACTGGGTCAGCCTGGTCAGGGGATAAAGCTAAGTCTTTAATGGATATATAATGTGTGTGACATAAGTCCCACATAGTTTAGTTTTTAGTTCTCTGTGTAAGCCATTGTCGATATTGCTAGTTTTGCATTCATATATCCCCCCTGACTTTCAGGCTAGTAAGTTGCTGTTTATATCTCCTAATTAGACTAGGCTTGTTAATAGGAACAATATGAAATTACAGAAAAAGGTTCTTCAAGTCGGTCAAAGTACAGATTTTTAGGGTATGCTCTTTTTGGCAAGTGTGCAAAATTCTATTAGGGAATATTGAAAGGTCCTAAGGGTGGAGTGCTTGGAACCTACTTACAAGAAGATACATAATTTCAGTTTAGTCATTCAATCATTCTATAGCTCAAATAAGGCCAGGGATTGGCAGACTAACATGTCCATATGACTCAAGAATTATCCACACCTGCATTCAGTTGGTGAGGTATAAAGCAATAAAGAATGCCAAATATTTCTGCTTTTGTCCATGATTCACTAGACTTCCCGTTGACCAAAATCCGACACAAAATCTGCCCCTCAAACAATGGATGGTTTATTTTGTAGGCATCACGAAACAATCAGACTCCAAAGAGAAAGGGGACACTTTTGGATGATTCAGAGCTAAAAATTAGATCTGTCCCACTCCCCATTCTTTCCAACTAGTGTCAGAGTTACATTTAGCAAGGTTAATTTGCTGATTCTGAGTATGGCCATGGCGACTGAACTAAAACCATTGGTTTTGAGTCTGCAGGAATTCACTGGTGTGTGTGAAAAAAGTTTCAGTTTAAGGTTGTCAATAGTACCAGAAATTCACAGTAATAGATCAAGGATTTCAAACTAAACTTGAAATCATAAAAATGATCAGCCATATTGGTCCTACAGAGACTAGTGAAACCTCAGAGACAAGAGTTCTTGTGTTAGTCTGAGTAGACTAGAAAAACATAGTCCACAAACACGTATTTGCACATGAGAGGTTTATATACACAAGAGCAATTGAACATTGAGAAAAATACCCCAAGCCAGTCCAGTCCAAGATCACAAGTCCAGTATTAGCCCATGTGTCCAGTATCAGTCTATAAAAGTCTCTTCAGACTCATGAAACACAAACAATGATGCCAAATGCAGAGTGACCACAAGCTAGTGGATAGAAAGTCTTTGGATCCCATGGTGTTGTAAACATCTCCGCGTTAGCAGGGGTCTCCACATGACGTCTCAGCAGCTAGAACAGCATCAGAGTGGGTTCATACGGCTTAAAGCCTTGTCAGTCGAGTATCTCCAAGACAGTGAGTGTCTCTTGCTTCCAAGAAGAATGTACAAGACTCCCCAGAATTCTCAGAGGAGAAGGCCATGCCTACACAGAGGTCTCATTGACTGTCTCCAGATTGACAGGCTAGACTCTATTCCTACACTTTTTTTTGGGGGGGGGCATCACTGCCCTCAGGTGGTGGGAGTAGGAGGCCCAGCCTTTGCTCCGTGGAGCTAGAATTGAACTTCCATCCCAGTGGGCCGCAGTACTGCACACAACCATTACGCCAGTGGGGCTCAGCCCCCATTCCTACACTCTTAATCCTCATATTGACACCACATTAGGGACTGCCACAGTCCTCAATCCTCTCTCGGGTCTGGAAATGAATCTTCAGTTAAACAATAAGATAAAAAGTGAACAAGAATATTAAGGATGTATGCATGCCTTAGAATAAGCAACCATTTGGGATAAAGAGGGTAACAGTTACCAAGGACACAATTCAGAAGGGTTAGGAAAGAAGGAAGAATGGAAATAGAAAAGAAGGAGGAAGTCTGATAAGTGGGCGACATTGTGTGGATTACAATAAATGTCATGAAACAAAATGTGTCTGTTCTGTACACTTTCACTCAATTCACAATAAAAGTTGGGGGGGGGGAGGAGGCTATTAGATATTGGACAAAAGGGATCTGCAAATTTCCTTGTGAGAGTTTTGCAAGTTCTAAATTGCTTTTGTGAGGTGCTACATGCTAAGAAACCAGGAAGCATAAACACGAGGCAGCGGATAAGCAAAGATTTTGAGAATGTCAGAGTTCGTGGGAGAAAGATTTGGAATTTAAGGCCAACACACGAGGAGGATCCTGTGAAAGTTGAAGGTTTCAATTGTGTCCTTTTGAAATCCGTGCTGTAGAAGTGAAAGCAAACAGAAATAGACAGCCTTGAGTATATAAAATTTATCTCTGTATACTCTCTCTACTCATCAAAAGAAAAATTAATTTGTTATAGAAGACACCCATCTACAGATGCTTAATAATTTTCCTACACAATGTCCGACACTCATTCAAAATTAGCAGGTATGCTACACTACTGAACCAAATAATTTAAAATCATAAGATCTCATAGAATCAAAACAATTGAATATCAAGGCGATGAAATCATAACACACTGATATTAAAGAGACTATGATGAATACAATAAGGGAAATAAATTATGTTTTTCTAAAAAACTCAAATCTCTATGATGAGAATCCAGGGTAAATTCCAGAGCTTAAGAATGATATGATATATGTTTTAACTCCCAAGTAAAAATATGTATAATAAATGAATATCCTATTTTAAAAAAAGAATGGATTTAACAGTAGATAAGATACAACTGAGAGGAGGGTAAAGGAAAAGTTAAATTGGGGGAAAATATCTGGGTTAGGACATGAAATGTAAAAAGAATGAAATAGGCAGAAAAATAAGACACTGGAAACATACAGATGACCTTCATTTATATGTAGTAATGGGAGTTCTAGAATGAGGTAAAAGAATGAGACATCTTGAGAATTCTGTTTCAAAGTTTTCCAAGAGGAGAAAATATTGTGCTAGATTAAAAAATTCTATGAATTCTAAGCATAATGACACAGAAAACAGTCACATTGCATATATTATGGTGAAAATGCTGAAAACAAGAAATAAACATATAACTTTAAAAGCAGTCAGAGAAAAACCATCATAATTTTCAAAGGAGCAATAGAAAACTAGAAGAAAAGGAGAGATTTTCAAAAGTACTGAAGGGAAATAACTATCAACTTCAAATTCTATGCTGAAACAAAGCATTATTAGGGAAATAAAAAGAAGCAAAATTAAGATATATTCTGGACAAACAGCAGAGAATTAATTTTCATAAGATCTACACTAACAGTCACACTAAAGGGAGTACTTGGCTACCAATGTGAAAAATATTGAAAGTTTTGCCCTATCATCAATCCCAATTTTTGGGTAAATAGTGCCCAGTTACTTAAGCATTTATGTATTAAGTCCACAATTAATGAATTGTGGTTCATAGTCTGTCTATCCTTGTAGAATTTTCTTTTCTCAACAGTGTTTTAAATTCTATACCACTGGCTAAATTAATGACACTATCAATAGAATGACCCAGGAGAATGATTGAAAATATCTCTAACATAAAAGATAATGATGCCTCTAAAGTGAACCAGGGACATACAAGGGGTACCCCCCAAAAAAAACCCAGATGTTTTTTTCAAGGCTATGTATTTAATCTTTTTTACAAAACAAGCTTATCATCTTCAAGTTCTCTAAATTAAACTTAACACATTTGTCAAATCTGTGATTCCATTCTTGGAAACAAAAAGAAGTTGCATGGAGGGAGGTCAGGTGAGTCAGGTACATGGGACAAGAGAGGTGCGCTGGTTTTTGCTCCAAACTTGCTTTCTGAGATGGCTGAATGAGCAGGTGCATTGTTGTGGTGGCAAAACCAGACCACTGTCTGCCACAAAGGAGGTATTTTTAGTTTCACCCTGTTAAGCTATCTTTTCAGAACCTCTAAATAGAAGGCTTGATTAACAGTCTAACCTGGTGGAATAGACTCTAAATGCACTACAAATGGACATTTTCATCTGTTCAGAAAGTTGACAGATGTCCAGAACAAGGTTAGTCATGAATCGACATTTTACCTTTTTTGCAATGAGAAAATCACTCATTCACTTGAGTTTTTCCCATTGTGCTGTCCTTGTAAGCTGTGCTCAATATCACTACAGTTTCTGCAGCATTTTTACCAAGCAGGAAACAAAACTTCACAGCTACAACTCTGTTCTCTTAAATCAGCCATCACACAAAAAACACCGGGGCTGAGCCCCGGTGGCATAATGGTTGAGTACGGGACTGCAGTCCATTGGCTTGGTGGTTTAAATTCAGCAGCAGCTCTCCGGGAGCAAGGCTGGGTAGCTCCCATGACCACCAGAGGGCAGTGATGCCCCCAAACCAAAATAAACAATAAGGTTCTAGAGAAACTGAAACTGCTTTTATGAAAATATTCACTGTGACCAGAGAGAACCTTCCCAGGTAACGTCACAGGGTACACTAACTCAGAGCCAGTAGCTCAATGTTCACCTGGTGGTAAAAAATGTGAGGGAAAATTTTGTTCTGTTAAAGCTCTGCTCCACCCAGCCGAATACCATTTCTGTATACCCCCGGTATACAGACCACACATGGATTTGCAGCTGGCACTTACTTCTAGCCCCAATCTAAGAGCAAATGGTTCTTATGATATATCCCTGCAAGCCCTCATGAAGAGATCACTGAAGGCATGAGTGGTATAACAAAATGTGGTGAGAAATTAGAGGTGCCCACCTAACAGATAGAATAGAGTCTGGGTCTTAAAGGTTTGTCTTCAAACAACCATCTGAGTGAGGTGTCAACTAAGATCATATGGAAGAAACACTTCAGTCTGTGTCATCCAAGGTTTGTAAATAATATAATCCAAATCCAAACGTGGAAATGGTATCAGAGTTTAAAACACAGTTTTCAGAAAGAACCTATCAATGGCAGTGAAAACTCAAATGGTTGCAGGGTCTTTACAATGAAACCTTCAATTAATCCACTCATATCAGTCAGAGAGCATTACAAAGTTGATCATAGCATATGCAGTTAGGCTAAAATGTAAGACCTTATTATTTAATCTCCTTTTGACCCATTTAAAATTTGTTTTAGCTTTTAATATTTTATACTTTTTTATTAAAGTTTTTTCCTGCTTTACTTTGCCATTGTTGTTGGTTTAAAAAAGTTATCATCTTTTCTTTATATGAAATCCAGGACAGATAAATATACAGAGACACTAACTGGATTAATGGGTCTTGAAGGCATGGCAGGGGATGTTGTGCTCGTAGCTAGCAACAATGAGTGTAAGAAAGAAGAAAATGTTTGAGATAATTAAGATTTATTTCACCAACCTGACTGATAAACACATTTGGGATTAATTGAGGTGGGAGAGATAAGTGACTCAGTAAGCCTTGCTTTTCTAGTTTCCAGGTCTCTTGCTTTCTGATGGTCGGACCAGGGTGCAGCCACCTTACCCAGTTCTCTGCTTCAGCTGGCAAGACTCACTTCCTGCAAGACACCCCTGAGGAGACGTTTCATGGACCTACCCTGATGCAGCCCTGAGTGCTGGGGCAGCCAAGTGGAGACCTCTACTAGTGCTGAGATGCTGACACATTCATGTTCCTTCTGTAGTTGGCGTCATTGTGCGTGTTTTGTGAGCCGGAGGAGGATTTTGTAGATTAGTGTTGGACATATGGGCTAATTTGTAGATTGGTGTTGGACTTGTGGGCTTGGGCTTGGGTAGCACTGCGTTGGGATGCTTTCTTAATGTACATGTACCCTTTATATAAAACGCATATATATTATATATATGAGTTTCTGTGGATTTGTTTCTCTAATTTACCCAGACTAACACAATGCACTAAAATTGATTGTGGTGATGATTGTACAACTCTTCTTAATATGGTTGAACTATTTTAGGATATATGAACTATTGTAGGATATATAAATCACTGTAGATATATGATTTATGTAACAATACACCAATAAAACTTTAAAAGCATCTTTGGGCAGAAAGAAGATGATAGATGATAAAAAGATAAAAGATCAATACATAGAAATATATATATGTGTGAGTGTGTATGTATGTATATATATATGAAGATGCAGACTGAAAATGCAAATATGATGTATGTGCATACATACATATGTTAAAGACAGTGTGATGACTGGGGCATAAATCTCCATGTAATGATATCATTTGGTAGTTAAGTAATGATGTAATCAACACGCTGACCTAATCTGATGTGATCAGTCAATCAGTAAGGGGAAGTTCCTCAGGGGTATGGCCTACATTCAATATATACACATCGTGGCAAAGCTTTCTTGCTTCCTTTGTATCTCAGACCTGGCTTGTCATTAAATCAATTTAACCTCTGTTTGTTTTTTTTTTTTGATGGGGCTGGGTCAGCCTCCACAGAGCACAAGCCAGCATCCTGCAACTGGACCTGCAGACCTGGAATTCATCAACCCTTGCAGCTGGAGCATTGCTATGAGTGAGAATTGGCGCAAAGACAGTCTGTTTGGCAACTACCTGGGCCAGGAGAAGCCTTAGCGTGACGCTGGATGGACAGGATTGGAATTGTCATTCTATGAACCATGCAATCAATGATCAATCAATCAATCATTGAGATAGCCTATCAATCACTGATACAACTACTTTAGAGAATCCAGCCTAAAACAGACAACAAATAAAATGTTGTAAAGGAATAGAATCCTTAGATTTATAAAATAAGACTTTTTAAAGTTACAATGTTTTTTTCCCCCTTTTTTCTTCTCATCACTGCCCTGGTAGGAGTAGGAAGCCCAGTCTTGCTCCTGGAGAGCTGCTGCTGGATTTGAACCATCAACCCTGCGGGCCACAGTCCCGCACACAACCACTGCGCCACCAGGGCTCAGCTAAAGTTACAATTTTTTATATAGTGTGCTATATGCCAAAGGCTGGAAAAAGAGACCAGTGGACACAGCATGGGGTTGAGAATATAGTCATTGATTTCTACCAAAGTACCTATTGTAATAGTCTGGGAAAGTCTCGAACTGACACAAATGATAGTTCTATTACCACACACCCCACACCAAAAGAAGTCTTCTACAATAGAGTCGATGGAGTTGTAGAGGTTATGTAACAAAGACTGAGAAGGTAACACTAATGTTATCGTTGTTAGGTTCAGCCAAATCTGTTCTGATTCATAGTGATCCTATGCACAACAGACGAAACACTTCCCTTTCAGTGCCATCCTCATAATTGTTCCAATCATTGAGCTCATTATTATAGACCCTGAGTCAATCCTTCTTGTTGCCTGTCTTCCTCTTTTTTGCTAAACCTTCACTTTGCCAAGCATCATGCCCTTTTCCAGAAAATAGTCTCTTTTAATAACATATCCAAAGTCTTTGAAGTAAATTCTCGTTTTACTTGTCTCTAAGGCGTTTTCTGGCTGAACTTCTTTCAAGACAGATTTGTTGGTTCTTTTAGCAGTCTATGGTATTTTCAACTTTCTTCTCCACCACCATAAGTCACATATATTGATTCTTGTTCGGTCTTACTGACATAGCAGTCATCAAAGAATGAATGGTCTGGAGTCCAAATCTAGCCAGGCAGTTCTTTTTTAAAATAGAAGTTTATTGAAAATAGCTATGCTCCTTCATCTGCATATCATCTATAGCTTCTAGGCTCCAGTAGAACTGAATGAATATAAGAGAGATCATAGGCATGTATATTGAGAAATGGACCCTTTACGTCCATGTGCTAACCTTTAGCAAAATCTTGAAAAATGCAGGAAACATCAAAAGATGATGGAAAGAATACACTGGTCATTATGCCAAAAAGAACATCCACCCATTTCAGGAGGTAGGAGATAAGCAGGAAGTAATGTTCCTGAAGGAAGTTCAAGCTGTGCTGAAAGCATTAGCCAAAAACAAGGTACCAGGAACTGACACAATGTCTCATTGCACTGGGTAAATATGCTACACAAGACCTCTTTAGTGTGTTGAAATGGAAGAATGTTTCTTTGGGGACTAAGTTGTGCTTGACCTGACCCATGGTGTTTTCTGATTCCTTCTTCTGTATGTGAAAGTTGGAAACTGAATAAAAATATTGAAGAAGCATCAATGCATTTGAGATATGAGGCTGGCAAAAAAAAAAAAAAAAAAAAAAAAAGAAGAAAAGAAAGTACCATGGACTTCCAAAAGAACAAACAAATCCATTTTGTAGGAAGTACAACCGGAAAACTCCTTAGAGGCAAGAATGGTGAGACTTAGTTTCTTGTACTTTGGACATGTTGTTAGCAGAGACAACTCCCCTGGAAAAGGACAGCATACTTGGGAAAGTAGAAGGGCAGAAAAAAAGAGGGAAATTCTCAAAAAGATGGGTGAACACACTGAAAGTCCTCTTGGTGCAGTGGTAATGAATTGAACTGCTAACCACAAATAGGTTAACACAGTGGTTGAAACAATGGGTTCAAACTTAAGAACAATTGTTGGACTGGTGTGAGACCGGGCCATGTTTTGTTATGTTCTACAGAGGGTCAGTATGTGTTAGAAGCAACTCAATGACACCTAACAACAACAGCAGAAGAATATCTTCATGTCTTTTTGATAGACTAAGATGTTATAAATTGGACATCATACAAACCATAAGAAAACATGGGAAATTTGTACTTTGCTATTAAGCATTTCATCTCTGAATGTTGATGAAATTGAAAAATGCATTTGAACTGGTAGACCAAAGTACTTATGCACCATGTAAACCTCAGCATCAATGGCTTTGACACAAGAACTAGATGATGCCCAGCCAAAGCCACCAAGTTCCCCAGAAGGATCACAGTCGAAGGCCCTACAGAGAGTGATTGAAAATAAGAAAAGAAATTCAAAATAATAAAAAGACAAGTCTTACCAGTCATATGGAGACTTGTGGAACCCTATATATTGTGACCCTTTATTATCCCTTAGGCCCAGCATTAAACTTAACTCCTGCAGCTAAATTTTCACTCAAAAAAGGAATTATAAAGTGAACAACAATACTAAAGAGGTAAACACTCCTTGAACTATTCAATGTCTTGGTGAAAAGGGCAGCATTTGCCCAAGGACAAATTCAGAAGCAGGAAGGGTCATGAAAGAAGGAAAAATTGAATAGAAAAGAGACAGTAGAAGTAGGATGAATAAGGTCACACTATGGGAATTGCAACCAATGGCATGAATCCAATTTTTATGAATTGTTGAATGGAGAGTGGATTTGCTCTCTAAACCTTCATTCAATCCATAATAAAAGTTAATAAATAAATAAAACCACACATACACATATATAGAAAATTTCTTTTCAATGTAAGGTAGTATTAAGGGAGAATTGGGGAAGGTATTTACCATACATGTATCCAACTTGGATGTTTTGTGTTTTTTGTTTACTGTCTTTAGTCTTCCACCCTCTGCCATCCTTTCTTCCAGGCGTAAATTATTTCCCAGCATGTGAATCTTGGGTTTGATCTTGTGACATTGCTCTAGGTGATGGCATGTGAACACACATAGTACTTGTTGTACTAAACAGATGCTATTAGGAGAATTGCTAGTTTCTATAGGCCCATCTCTTGTTCTGATACTTAATCATGAGAACAATTTATCACAGAGAGTGACTATGTCATTCGCTTCTTTTCCAGATTGAGAAAACACATGAAGTCATACCAAGGCAAGCTAAGTGGAGATCAGCTAGGCTTGAGTCCAGACTGGCTACCAATGACTTGTATCCAAATGTCCACAAAGCATAAATTAAAAATTTGTCATTCTAAAGCACTGAAGTGTTGAAGTTGTTTATTAAGCAGCATAATCTTGTTGGGGATGATTGCAAGTTCATATTTATTTAAAAAACAAGTCATAGGGCCAAGCCCCCGTGGCGTAAGTGGTTGACTGTGGGACTGCAGCTTGCAGGCTTTGCAGTTCAAATCCAGCAGCGGTTCTCCGGAGTGGCACTGGGTAGCGCCCACAATCACCAGAGGCAGTGATGCCCCCCCACACAAAAAAACAAACAAAAAACAAGCCATAAATCCTACATATCAATAAGAAAATCACTCACTGCCATGCGGTTGATGTCAACTCACAATCGACAACCAATAAAAGTGTGCAAGACTTGATAAGACCATTTCCACAAAAGAATATCTAAATGGTCAACAAACATATGATAGCTCAATAGACAACCTAACCACAGCATAAGAAACAAGAGATATCACTGCATTACTACAGAAAAATAACAACTATCTTGAAAAACAACAGCAAAACTAACAAAAACCCCAGACAATAACAAGAGCCAAGAAGATACAAAATAATTCTGAGCAACATTCAATATTCATTGATGAGTAAATTGGTATAATCTACATCAACGTATGCATATTCTATCATCCAACTATTTTACTCCTGGGAACTGATGCTAGAGAAATGAGTATGCATGTGTGAGACACTGAACTTATAAGAATACTTTTATTAGTATTGTTTGTAATAGCCCTAAGATAGAAGCAATTCAAATATCTACCAGCAGTCAACTTGATAAATAGTGCTACATTTTGGAAATACGATACTGTAATGAAAAAGAAAAGGAATTACTCCCAAGTACATCATTATTGATGTATTTTATAGAAATAATTTTAATTTTAATTTTAATCTTAATCATTTTATTAGGGGCTCATACAGTTCATCACAATCCATCCAGCCATCCATTGTGTCAACCACATTTGTACATTTGTTGCCATTATCATTTTCAAAACATTTTCTTTCTACTTGAGCCCTTGGTATCAGCTTTGTGTTTTTCCCCTCTCTTCCCAATCTTGTTTTGGGGGCATCACTGCCTTTCGGTGGTCGTGGGAGCTACCCAGCGATGCTCTTGAGAGCCGCTGCTGGATTTGAACTGCTAAGCCCTCAGGCTGCAGTCCCGCACTCAACCACTTACGCCACCAGGGCTCAGCTCCTCTCTTCCCAATCTTACCTCCCTCACAAACCCTTGATTACTTATTGTTTTTCATGTCTTACACTGACCAATGTTTCCCTTCACCAGCTTTTCTGTTTTCTGCCTCCCAGGGAGGGGTAACATGTAGATCATTGGGATCAGTTTCTCCTTTCTCCCTCCACCTTCCCCTTTCCCTCTTGTGGTATCACTACTCGCATTATTGGTCCTGAGGGCTTTATCCTCTGTCCTGGATTTCCTGTGTTTAGAGCTCTTATCTGTACTGGTGTACATGCTCTGGTCTAGCCAGATTTGTAAGGTAGAATTGGGATCACGCTAATGGGGCTGGGGGTGGGGGGAGGAGGCATTAAAGAACTAGAGACAAATTGTAAGTCTTATTGGTGCTATACTGCACCCCGATTGGATCTTCTCTTCCTTGTAACCCTTCTGTAAGGGGATGTCCAATTGGTACAGAGATAATTTGAAGTCAGGGAAGCCTGATGAAAAACTCCCATTTTAAACATTTCTATGAAGTTCAAAACCAGGCAAATTTATTTTGGGGGGCAAAAGTCAGATCAGTACTTGTGAGGAGCACAAACAAAAAACCCGAGGTGGTGCTAATATTCTGTGTCTTGATCTAGAGGATGTTTGCGTGGATATATTTACTTTGTAAAAATCCACTGAGCTGTACACTTAAGATTGTGAACTTTATGCTGTGCTTCTGAAAATGCTTACAAAAAACAGTGGGGCTTGTTCACCTGAATGCATTGGGAGGTGGGGTGAATTTGTGTTCAGGAACACACACACATATATCTTGAAGAAATTAAAATTAAACAAAACAAAGCAAAACCTATACTGAAGATAAAATCAACCCCCATGCCCCCTGCTTAAGCAATCTTATTTTATTTAGTAGCAACTGAAAATTGAAGAGAATTTTTTCACTCACATTGGAAATTATTTTAAGTATAAAAGTGGAATAATATATAAATAATTTATAACCCCTTCTAGTTTGCATTCAAATCTTACAATCTAAGAAAAATATGCAATGATAATAGGTCCCTAGTGATACTAACAATTGAGTGCAGACAATATCTAATTCTGAAATGTATTTTCACTAAGCATAAAGTTAGAAATATAAGATCCAGTTTTAAATATAGAGGACAGGAATCTAAGATATTCAAGGGCAGGTACTTTGTTATATTTTGTGTATTGCCATATGCCTAATTCTCAGGATTTTGGTTTGTTTATGGGCTATGTTCAATAAATATTATTAAATTAACATACCATTATCCAACTCTTTTATTTAGCATAAAAAATCTAAATGCTGTATCCATCTGTATCTTTGTGTCCTGAATCTCATAAAATGTTGTTATAGGAGTGATTTGCAAGAAACAATTTTTTTTGCTATTAGAAAAATTGTCATAGATTCTAATGTTTCTAAACATTTTGTCATTTTGCAGACCCCATATTTTGATTATTGATTTATGTATGAGAAACTTAGATCACTTTAACAATATTTTTCAAAGACCCACAAACAAGATTAACATCGAGCAGAGGCTGTATGAGAGTCTTTTTGTGACAATGTAACTTCTTTATGCAACAAGTAGGTATGCCTCACAAAGAGGACAACTGCCTCTAACAAGGTGGTAAATTTGATGGAGGGAAGTGTCAGTGTGTGTAGCAAGTCCCGAAAGGTCATGGTCAGGCTAGAAAGAGTGTTGGAGGTCATAAATAGGTCTTGGAAATGTGGAAAATCACAGAGAAGAGCCAATCCTCATCTTGTCAGATCATATGTGGGGAAATAAAAAAATAAAAAAGATGACTAAGATCCACTTGTTTGTATTAGAAGACATATTTGACAATTGGAAGACTAGAAAAAAAAATCATGGTGACTATGCATGACCTGGGATCCTGGTGGCACTATCTGGTAAGAGGTGAGAAGCCAACAGAAAGGTCGGGGGTTCGAAGATATCTTCTGTATGGATACAGTCTTGGCGACCCCAAAGAGGTCACTCCCTGAGTCAGAAGTAACTTGACGGCAGTGGTTTGATTGGTTTTGATTTATGAGTGATCTAGCACCTGCTCTTCTAGCACAGCAGCCCACAGACCAGCTTCTTTAAATGTAGACACTTATTCCTCAGGCCTGGGTGAGGCCGAGATACTGGATATCTAACAAACCCCTCATGGTGACAGCCTACAGCTGCACTGCAAATAGCAAGGGTCTGCTCCAGAATAAATGCACAGACTTTGAATTTGATATGAGAAAATGTAAACATAAATATAAACTGGAGAAGGAATACTAAAAAGTAGATCATGGTACAATGAAAACAATAACAGTGGCAATAAGCCATTATTGAGTTTTTACACCTCATCTCGATCAAGGAGGCAAGACTTTAATGCAAAAGGTCAAAATAAAGAAAGAGACAAGGAAATCAGTGAAAGAGACCAGAGAAAACCAAGAAAGGAATGAAGACGGAGGATTACCTTGATGGTTGCAATCACTTTGAAGCAATCAACCAGGCCTCCATTTGAGCTTATCATACCTTCCTGGGCAGTTATAAAAATCCAGGTCACACATTGGCTTCCCATGTGAGAGGTGAGACCATTCTCTCTCTTTCAGTTATTTGCTTGCTTTACACCCACTTCACCACAGTGACTTGGTGTGAGTCTGTACCAAAGGTAACATATGGAATTTACTTCAGGCACTCTCACAGGATGTGTGCTGGTCACCAGCAAATTGTACTCTAGGTTATCGCACCTTGCAAGTAGAGTTCTTCTAGTTTGGTACCTTACCTCTAAGAAAGGTGTAGAAATGTGAATGCAAGAAGGAAAATTTCTTCGGTGTCTGTGGTGATGAAGAACGTGTCAGCAACGTAAGACGTTGGATGAGAGAGTGCTGCGTTGGGCCATTCGATTCCTTCATGAGGCCATACACAATCTCCTGACACTAAGTTGATTCTGACTCATAGAGACCTTAGATTTAGAGGAAAGGATTACTGTTCCTGAGGTCTCTCAAGACTCTAAGTCTTTATGGGAACCAATAGCCTCAGCTTTTTGCTGAGCAGTAGCTGGTAGATTGGATCGGTTGGCGTTGTGTCCAGCAGTCCTTTCTTTAAACAACCATGGCATCAGGGCTCATTTATTAACCAAGAGAAATGCTAGTAGTTGGGCTGTCTTGGGATCGAGGAATGACCTGCCCTGTCAGCACTACTTAGAGGTCAATGTCCTTGGGGAAGAGGATCTAAGACCAGATGCATGTAGGACAAGTTCCCTGCCACTGCTTAATTTTCTTCTCATATATGAATTTTCAACATGTGTTTATTCAGCTGCCCATCATGAAAGTTTTTGCTCCAAAATAGGAAATCCAGGCAGAAAATTCCCCTTTAAAATTAGTTAAGGAGGAAGATACTCAGATTGCACTGGGCTGCTTTCTGAAATACAGATAGCTAGAGCAGGCATGCTCTCCTGCTTATCTTAAAATATTTTCAGTGTTAGAAGCAAAAAACTTTCAGAAAAAGAAGTATGCAGGCCTTAGACCTCCACTGAAGTATCTCCTCGGTTCAAGAACACTTTGTTCTATTAAATTGGCATTCCAAGAGGCTCACCTTTCCAACATGATCACTGAAGACAAATGTGTGCATAAGCAAAGGTGGTGAAGAAGCTGATGGTGCCCAGCTATCAAAAGATGGAGTGTCTGGGGACTTAAAGGCTTGAAAGTAAACAAGCAGCCATCTAGCTCAGAAGCAACAAAGCCCACATGGAAGAAGCACACTTGCATGTGGAATCATGAGGTGTCAAAGGGATGAGATATTAGGCTCCAAGAACTCAAAAGCACAACTTTGCACACTCACTTCCCTGATATGATCCCCGAGGACAAATGTGTGCATAAGCAATTGTGGTGAAGAAAGCAGATGGTGCCCGGCTACCAAAAGATATAGCGTCTGGGGACTTAAAGGCTTGAGCAAACAAGCGGCCATTCAGCTCAGAAGCAATAAAGCCCACACGGAAGAAGCACACCAGCCTGTGTGATCATGAAGTGGTGAAGGGATCCGGTGTCAGGCATCAATGAGCTAAAATTATATTATTATTAATGAGGGGGAGTACAGATTGGGACCCAAAGCCCATCAATAGGTGAGGTGACATCCTTTTGCAGAGGGGTTACAAGGAGGAGATGAGTCAGTTAAGATACAGGGTAGGAGCTATGAAATATGCAGGCTTCCTCTAGTTCCCATGTTGCCTCCCACCCACTATCATGACCCCCAATTCTGTGACATAAATCCAGCTAGACCATAAGATAGAGTTGGGAATATGATGGTTGTGGGGAGGAAGGCTTCAGGAACTAGAGGAAAGTTGTATGTATCATCACTGCCTCAGTGCACCCTGACTGGTCTCTCTTCCCTGTGAAACCCTGTAAAGAGGTGATCATTTACCCACCAGTGGGCCTTAGGTCCCCACCCTGCTCTCCCCCTCATTCTTAATGATGTGATTCTTGTTCTTTGATGCTCGATACCTTCTCCTTTCAGCCCCTCTTAATCACACAGGCTGGTGTGCTTCTCCCATGTGGGCTTTGCTGCTTCTGTGTTGAATGGCTGTGGGATGAAGACAGAACTTTTCCACAATTATTATATTCTAAAATACTAAGCAAGCAATTTACCAACATTTAGTGTGTTAGCCATTCTCACTGAAACTCCCAATTTTATGAGGGCTTTGCATGACTCAAGTTAGGAGAGTGATCTGCTTCCCTCGAGGCCTATGTGTGGGATTCAAAAGTCATTGTCAATGACCCCTAACTATATAGACCTGTTCACCTACCCCCAGGAGTCTGGAGTCTTTCCTTATCACATCCCTTTCCTCTTAGTCTTGAGGCATCCCTAAACCATTATCATATTATAGCCCTTAAGACAGTCCCTGCTTGCGGTGTGTCCTGACCAGTGACTAGAGAAATGATGTGCCCTGCTAGGCTACTTAAACAGGGAAAATTTATGTTCGCGACCATCACTCCTGACCCTTGCTGCTGACCCTCAGTGCCGGACGCTATCTGCTCCTCGCCCTCATCATGTAACTCCCTCCCTCTCCATCTCCACACGGACCACCATAAGGGGCGGAGGTGAGCATGTATCCTGATGTTATGTATGTCTGACTCTTTTTGTTACTTTCTTTCTCTCTCTGTCATGATCTCTACATCATTATTAAAATAAATAATAATTATCGCTGCACAGCTGCCTGTTGAACCATTGCTGTAAGTATATCAGAGGATTGATCACCCCCAATAAATGGTGACTCATTTATCTTTGAGCCTTTGAGACTCCAGACACTTAATCATTTGGTATCTGACCACTATCTATTTCTTCCACTCTGTTTGCCTCTGTATCCATTTGTCTTCAGCGACTGTATCACGAGTCAATTGATCTATTGATTTTGATGTTTGTTCTTTTATGCCTGATACCTGTTTGTTTTAGCACCTCATGATCGCACAGGAAAGTGAGCTTCTTTTATGGTGGGCTTTGTTACTCCTGAGCTAGATGGCTGCTTGTTTATACTCAAGCCTTTAAGACCACAGAGGCTGTATCTTTTGATAGCTGGGCACCATCAGCTTTCTTCACCACTCTTACTTATGCTCCCACATGTCTTCAGTGGGCGCCTTGGGGAAGTGTGCAAGCAGCTACACCTTGTGGCTACACTGGCTGTTGTGCTTCTTCTGTGTGGGCACGACCACTTCTCAGGTAAATGGTCTAGTGTTTATCTTCAGTCTTTTAAGACCCCAGACGATGCACCCATTTTACTTCAGTGATCATATTGGGCCAGTGAGCATCGTGAAATACCAGATTCATAGAACAAAGTGTTCTTGATTAAAGGAGCACCTGGGTGAGGGCCCAAGGTCCACTTGCTACTCTAGTACTTAACCTATAAACATGTTCTTAAATTTATTCCCTCCTTATAATAGATAATTATATTTCTGTATGGACATGCCTATGTTTAGACTTCTGCAAGTGCCCTTTGCATTGTAGCTCTTTCCTCTATTTCCTTCCATCTCCCTCCTGTCCCTCGATCATGCTCCACCTTCATTGGCATTTCAGTGCTTCCTCACAGTTACATTGTCCTTGCTTAATCCCTACCAAGCCTCCCACTCCCTCCTTTCCATCAATTCTGGACCACGTGTTGCTCCCCCCTCCGTCCCCGCTTCCCCCGCCCTGTCCATGAGCCTGTCCACGCCCCCTTCTCCCCCCTTTCCCATGCCCCCTAGGAACCATCAGACCTGTCATTCTCTCCTCTCTCCTCTCTGACCAGGAGTCCTCCCTTTTTGATTCGGTTTGTTTTTTTGGGGAGTCCGCAATGCTTCCCCACCATGTGACCCCTGAAATGTTCCGTGTCACTGTCTGCTTCAGTAGGGAGCCAGTGTGACACATCCTATTGTTGTTGTTTGCCCAGTCCCTTCTGTGACCCATTAGGTCCCCAGAGGGGTGTAGTCCTCTGAGCCTCGAAACATGCCTAATTTTATCAAACATTTGAACCCTTTTCTTACAGTTTACAATATACAATATTAGCCTAACAAATGAAAATTTCTGGAGTCTACTGGTATCTTGTATTGAAATCATTGAGCATTTCACACCCCAAAGAGAGGAAGGAAACAAATGGATCACCCTACTAAGTAAAATACACAGTCTAGAACACTTAGGTTTTCATTAGTATTAAAAGCCTGCTACTGCAATTTAGGACCTTGAGAGTGTTGATCTGTGATGCTATAGGAATTTAAGGGAGTTTGTGTTGTGGGAGGTAAGGTGTTTTTTTCCCCTATGCTGAATATTTGAATTTGTGTAGGAATTCATCTATAAAATCCCAGTAAGTAAAGCAAATATTGGGTTTGGTGCAGAAAGAAACTAGGATTTGTTTCCCCTCATCCAACTATCGCCATGACTTTTAAATAGAGAGATTTAAAGAGAGAGAGAGAGTGAGAGAGAGAGAGAGAGAGAGAGATTAAGGTATAGTTTACATAAAGTATAATTCACTTTTTAATATTCAAACATGAGCTATGGCAAATATGTACACCCATATAATCACTACCACAATCAAGGTATACAATATTCCCATCACCTCAAAATATTCTCTTGTGCCCTTTACCACCCATTCTTCAACCTACTCTAACCCCCTACCAACCATGGGCAACTGTAAGTCTTTCTGACTCGGTAGTTTAGTTTTGCCTATTTTAGAATCTTATGTAAATATAGTTTATATTCTCTTTCACTACTTATACTCAGAAAGATATTTTGAGATGCATTTGTGTTCTTGCATGCAACAATTTTTACCTTTATCTTTCCAAGTAGTATTCCATTATATGGGTGCTTCAGGCTGTTTATTCATTTATCAGGTGAAAGACATTTTGGTTACTTCCAGAAACATTTATGTAAACATTCATATGAACATGATTTCCATTTCATTTGGGTTAATATCACATAATTGCTTGGCTTATGGTAAACATGTATAATTTTATAAGACATTTGAAAATTGTTTCTAACATGTATGCACTATCTTGTATTCCAGTACTGTACATGAGTTCTAATTGCTTTACAGTCTCATCAGCACTGGTATTGTCCAACACTTTGCATTTACAGGGACAGAAATAATAGACTTCTGGGAATGTTAGTGTGCTAGTCTGGGCAGTCTATAGAAACAAATCCAGGACATTCATTTGTGTATAAGAGCTTATATAAAAAACAATTGTATATTGAGAAAATATCCCAGCCCAGTCCAGATCAAGTCCCTAAGTTTGATATTACCCCATATGTCTGATAAAAGTTTATAAAGGTCTCTTCAGACTCACACTTCACATGTAATGATGGTGAATGCAGGAAGATCATAAGTCAGTGGGTGGAAAGTCTTGTGGATCCAGTGGTGGAGGAAGCATGTCAGCCCTGGCAGGGATCACCATTGGTTCCTTCAGCTCCAGGGTTATGTGCAGCTCCATGTGTCTTGTTGGCAGGAAGATGAAGCAGAGAATATCTTGTCTCTCATGAGCTATTTGTCTCCGTGGTGTCTGCCAATGAGGTCAACAAACTGTTACTCGCTTTTTGAGAGGCTAGACTCCAGCCCTTCGCAAATTGACACCAGATTATGTCACTACCACAATTAGAGTTTCTTCCCACAAGCTGCCTGAGCAATCAAATCCTATTCCAAAATAGGATAGAAACTGTGCAACTGGGAATGAAGTGATAGTGGTAGCTATAAAACACTAAACTCAAAAGCAAAGATTTTTATTGATGCTGCCAGTGAGGTAGATTGTAGGCAAATAGCTCGACAGACAATTAATACGACTAATTATTTATGCTTAAACAGCAGCAGGACATATGAACGCCACCTGTTAAGGACAACAGCAAAGCACTCACCGCTACTGAATCCGTTCCCTCTCAGAGCAACCCTGTAGGTCAGACTGCAGCTGCCCCCGGGAGTTTCCGAGACTGTGAGTTTCCGAGACCTGCTCATGGGAGTGGAAAGCCCTACCTTTTCTCCTAAGAGTGGCTGCTGGGTGTGCTGCATTCAAACTGCTGACTCCTTGTCACATGCTAATCCTTTAGTGAATGATACAGTGCTGAAAAGTTTAAAATGGTCATTTCAAGGTGGTGATACACTGGAGTGTATCAAGACATTGTCAGGGCTAATTGCTCCTTTCTTTCCTGCAAGGAGTATTATATTTTAAATATGGTAGAGCCACCAGACATTAAATTATTTAACAAGATTGTTTGGGGGAATGTGTAATATAACTCATGTATCTCTATTCGGTCTTCGCAGGAAAGAAAGGAGCAATTAGTCTTGACAATGTCTCTAACTCTAATGTAAAGTTTTGAAGAAAAAAGCATCAAATATTATATTATTTTAATTCTTTTCTGAAAGCCCACCACTGACTTACAATAATGCAAGGCGATGTAACTCACAAGGGAAATAATATGCACAGTGAATTCAGTGTCTCTGTGATAAAAATATTAACTTGCAAGTCTTAAAAGTGAATATCTATTGGCTTCATGACTCTTCATTTCTCCATCTTGTGGTACTTAACCTTTATGAGGAAGTCATAACAAGGGAATTGCTCTTATAACAAGATATTGAGACCCTTCAAGAAATAAGCTACCGAGCCCCTGTGGTGTGGTTAAGTTTTGGAAAACAGTAAACAAAATAAAGCAAACTTGCTTCTTCTTTCATTCTGTTTCTCAAGTTTTGGGTAGGTGAGTGAAGACTCATTTAAGAATCAGTCAAGCCAAACAGGTGATAAATTGGAGTTTATTTAACTGTGTTGCTGATTTTATTAATCTTGATCTTTTAGAAACTGTTAGTATTTTAAATAGTTGAATTAATTATATTTATCATGAATTAAAGCAAAGATCTAATTATGCATTCTCATGAATGAAGCCATTAAAAACATGACAAGAAACAATACAATAGCTAGCACTTCTGCAAACTCAGCTTGCTTAATTTTGCAAAGTATGGTTAATAAAATCAACATGGCTAATTTGCATCTTCTGAGTGAATATATACATACTGGGAAAAGTAATCATTTCTTTGTGACTGGAGCAAAAAGTATTCAAAAAACCAAGCTTCATTTACTAACTTAAAAAATTAATTCTCACTTAGAGCATCTTTCCATAATCAAGAGTCTATTCCTTAGAAACATATGAAATGGTATAATTTTAAATCTGGAATGATTTAATAGTATGATTACTTAAGCAAAATAACGATAGATGATTAAAATGGCATTGTCTTTTATGTATTAAATGTCTACAATGTTTCCCAATTACTGTAACAATGAAAAAAAGTAGCTGTACAAATATCTATTCTACCTTTTTTAAAAAAAATATCTTTATTTGGGGCTCTTACATCTCTTTTCACAATCCAGCACATTTGCACATATGCTGTCATCATCATTTCAAAGCATTCTCTTCCCACTTGGGCCCTTGATGTCAGCTCCCCATTTCTTCTCCTTCCTCTTCCCACACCCACCCTCCCTCATGAACCCTTGATAAGTTATAGACTATTATTTCCATATCTTACATCATCCTCCGTCACCCCTAACTCACTGTTCCATTATTCGTTCCCCTGGGAGGAGGTTATAGACTGATTCTTCTACTCAATTCCCTTTCCTGCCCCCACCCTCCCCTAATCCTCCTGGTATCTCTACTCTTATTGTTGGCCCTGAGGGGCTTATCTATCCGGGATTGCCTGTGTTCTGATCTATAGCAATGTACATGCTCTGGTCTAATGCACTTTTTAAGGTGGAATTGAGGTCGTGATAGTGAAGTGAAGGAAGTAGTAAAGAGGAAAATTGTGTGTTTCATCAGTGCTATATTGCAATCTGACTGGTTCATCTATTCCCTGTGACTCCTCTGTGAGGGGATGTCCAATTGTCTACAGATGGGCATTGGGTCTTGACTCCATGCCCACCTCTCCAACCCCCTTCCCCCACCCCCCACCCCCAAATCACAGTGGGAATGATTTTGTTCTAGGTCTTAGATGCCTGTTACTTGATCCCATCTTCACCTCATGATCACACAGTCTGGCATGCTTCTTCCATGTGGGCTTTGTTGCTTCTGAGCTAGATGGCCACTTGTTTATTTTCAAGCCTCTAAGACACTAGATGGTTATTCTTTGATAGCTGGGCACCATCAGCTTTCTTCACCACATTTGCTTATGCACCCATTTTTATCCTCAGTAATCATGTTGGGAAGGCGAGCATCACAGAATGCCTGATTGTTAGAACAAAATGTTCTTGTATTAAGGGAGTACTGTCCATCTGCAATGTCCTTCTGCAACCTTGGTTCTTAACATATGGGTATGAGTACATAGTTCTCTTCTCAGTATATCTAGATGTATAAATTTACATATGAACATGCCTGTATTTAGGCCTCTGCAAATGTTCTTTGCCTCCTGCTTCTTTCCTGTATTTCCTTTTACTTTCCTCTTGGCCCACCACCATGTTCGGCCTTCATTCAGATTTAGTAATTCTTTGCTGCTACATTGTCCTTGCTTAATCCCCATGAGGCATCCTACGACCTTCTTTCCATTGATTTTAGTTCACTTGTTGTTCTCTTGTGTCTGGTTTGGCTCCTCTCCACCCCTTCTTTTCTCCTTACTCCCCTCCCTTCCAACCATTGGTCCCATTCTTTTCATCTCTGAATTATTTATCCCACCTATCTTATCTAGATAGACATACAGATACATTAAGAGGTGCAAAACCCAGACACAGTCAAATAAAACAACAAAGGCAGTCAAAGCCAAGAAACAATAACAACAACAAAAAACAAATAACAATAATGAAAAGAAAGCCACCAACAAAATGGAAAAGGCTATAAATAGTTCAAGGACTGTTTGTTGACCTTTATGAGCATTTTACAGTCAAGTTTGATAGGATGCCACAGGGATTTCATTAATTTGCTCCCCCTGCTGCTCTGCTTCATGTTCTCAGTGCCTGGCCCCAGTGTGATGGGACCAGAGCTTGCACTAGTCTCACACTGTGTCTCCAGGGCTGCCCCCTGCAGCATCATGATTTAGTCAGGCACGCCCTACAGTCCTCTCCATTTGGTGTCTGCTCTGAGCAGGAACATTATCCTGGGGGCTTGGCAGGCCTTTATATGATACCCAGAATGTGCCAGCAACTGAAAATCTCATCAGCAGATAACTGAGAAAGGAAAATGGGTCATATACATACAATGGAATGTTACTCAGTCTTAAAGAGGCATAGTCCTGATGCATGCTACCACATAAATGAAGCTAGAAACTGGAAAACATTGCACTGAGTGAATAAGTCAGTTGCCAAAAGAAAAAATCCTCTATTATTTCACTTCTATGAAGTAAGAGAATATATAGAAACAAAGGTTATTAGTAGTTAGCAGGGATGGGACGGAGAGGAGAGGGAAAAGTGTTTTTGCTTAGAGGCGTTGAGTTTCTCAATGATAGTAAAACACTTTGGAAAATGATGGTGAGGATGTTTGCATCACGTGAAGAATTAAATCAATGTCCCTGAATCATGAAAATAATTGAACTAACAAATGTTTTTGTGTGTATATTTTCACCATTATAAAAAATGGAAAAAATTACCACCGGTATCCTTACAATATTATATTTTGGAGCTAAGTAAGGAAAGGTTACTATACAGAGGAACGTCAGAAACAACAGGAGAGTTACATTCACTCCATACTTATAAACAGGGTGATGTTTCTACGATCAGAATGCTACGTGGAAAGTGGTACTATGAGAAAATAGAGGGTGACCACATCAGATCACAAAATGGAGGATGACTACAGGAGTCTCTGTATTATGAACGAACTCTGTCCCTAATCATGTCTTTTAGAATTTGTGAGTAAGTTGGACAAGGTACATAGAGATATTTAGGAAAATGCTTGAAATCTTTTCAGTGATTTAAAAGTAGCACATGGGGAAATAGAGATAATTGTGATGAAGAATTTTTTTATGAACAGGGCTTGCTTCCATGATTTCAAAGTGAGAGCAAATTTATTTAACACCAAAGGAGTTGTTTATAAGTTAGGCACAGAACTTCAATGCACATCATTACACAAATGCCAAATTTTGTAATTATATTGCTTCCAACCACTGAGAATCATGGTCTAGCCAAGTTTACACATAAGCTTAACTATCAAAGCCAACATCACCCACCATTCATACCCCAGAATTTCTGATTGCCAGATATATTGTCAATGCACAGAAAATACAGACTGATAACAAGAGAGTTGATAATTGAGGAGCATGCACATTACAAATTTTTAAAATGAAAGCAGAAATAAAAATACCCAGAAAATTTAGAACACAAAGTGAGTAAATCTCCAAGTAGAAGACTTAAAACACAAGGCAAAATTTGAAAATATGTGACTGAAAAGGAAATAAGAGGATTCATTTCAGATGTTCCAGAAAATGAAAACAACGACAACAAAGAAAAAAGTGGAGAGCAGGAAACTATCCATGAAATCATGCAAGAAAAGCTCCTGAGCCAATGAGCTGTTTTGACTCCTTTGACTCACAGGAAAGCCGATCCACAGAAGAACGAGGAAACTAAAGGTGCATTGGGATATCACCCAGCTGTAAAGTTGGCTACTGGTGCTGTCCAGGAGAGCATGATCACCATGATATCTTCATGAACTCTTTTTTCCTCCTTTCCTTCCCAATGGTATTAAGTTGACACCAGCTCATGCAACCCTGCATGTGTCAGAACAAAATATCACAGGGTTTCCAATGACTGACTTCCAGAGCCAGATCTCCAAACTCTTTTCCCCCCAAGACTCTCACGCATTCAAATATCCAACTTTTCCCAGGGACTCTGCAAACAAAACACAACAAACCCCTTGCAATGAAATCGATTCCTATCATGGAGACCCCATGTAGACAGAATAGAACTGATCTAGATGATTTCTTGGTTATAATTTTTATGGAAGCAGATTGCCTGGAAATTTTTTCTTCCTCTTTTCCCCAGGAATAAAGCATTTTTATTTTTCATTGCTGTTGAGTTATTCCAGACCACAAAAACCTTACAGGATGAATTAGAAAACCCCATAGGATTTCCAAGATTGCAAATTAGCGTTTAAAAATTCATTTTATTAGGGGCTCATGCAACTCTTATCATAATCCATACAGACACCCATTGTGTCAAGTACATTTGTATATTTGTTGTCATCATCATTTTCAAAACATTTGCTTTCTACTTGAGCCCTTGGTATCAGCTCCTCACTTTACCCCCTACCTCTCTGCCCCCCCTCCCTCATGAACCGTTGATAATTAATAAATTATTATTATTTTGTCATATCTTACACTGTCTGACATCTCTGTTCACCCACTTTTCTGTTGTCCATCCCCCAAGGAGGGGATTATATGTAGATCCTTGTAATCAGTTCCCCCTTTCAACCCCACCTTTCCTCTGCCCTTTCGGTATTGCCCCTTTCATTACTGGTCCTGAAGGGATCATCTATCCTGGCTTCCCTGTGTTTCCAGTTCCTCTCTGTACCAGTGTACATTCTCTGATCTAGCCAAATTTGTAAGGTACAATGCGGATCATGATTGTGGCGTTGGGGAAACATTTAAGAACTAGAGGAAAGCTTTATGCTTCATCATTGCTACACTGCACACTGACTGACTCATATCCTCCCCACTACCCTTCTATAAGGGAACTTTCAGTTGCCCACAGATGGTCTTGGGTCCCCCATCTGCACTCCCCCTCATTCACAATGATATGATTTTTTGTTCTTTGATGCCTGACATCTGCTCCCTTCAACAACTTGTGATCACATAGGCTGGTGTGCTTCTTCCATGTGGGCAATATTGCTTCTGAGCTAGATGGTCACTTGTTGAAGCCTTTTAACCCTCAGGTGCTATATCTTTTGGTAGCCTGGAACTGTCAGTTTTCTTCATCTCCTTTGCTTATGCACCCATTTGTCTTCAGTGGTCATGGTGGGCAGGTGAACATCACGGCATGCCAGTTTAATAAAACAAAGTGTTCTTGCATTGAGACCTGGACTTTCTTTCATGGTACTGCTGGGCACGCTGTAGTTAACAATTTAGAGAATAAACTCACTGCCTTTGAGTCAATTTAGGATAATAGTCGAATTTGAACCCACTGTCCTGTGAGGTATACAGCAAGTTAAAGGAAGTTAGCGTAGCTCTTAGTCTTCAGGACATCTGATGGATGAACCTGAGAAATAGGAAATCCTTCTGAAATGCTCAGAAATAGCAATAGGGTGTAAAAACTTGCAGTGGAAATTTAGTGAATGGTCACTGAATTGAATTGTTCCCTTCTACCTCCAGAATGGACCTGATTGAGAGTAGGAGTGGGTCTCGAGGGATTGTTTCTCTTGAATTATAAATTTATTATATGAAAAGTTTACAAAGATATACAAATTAAGTGACATTTAATTTGTTGAAAAGAATAAAATTATGCTGAATTGAATATGCCCCAGAAAATCCAAGCTACCTTGCAGTAGCCTCAGGTTATGAATGCAAATATGTTTCATTGTAATTTTTTCCTACAATTCTACAATCATTGCAGTGTGCATAAATAAACTGAAAAAAAACTATACTGTGGTATAAACATCAGTTTCAATCAATGGCACCGGAGTTCCTATATCCTATTGCAATCTATTGCTTTAGAAGATAAGATGGCTTTATTATTTGGTATCTCCCTGTCAGGTTGAAGTCATGAATATAAACTTCCACAGCATTAGATATGTGCATGCTACAGAGACTCTTTTAGACATATTGGAAAGGACCATTTATAATAGTGAATAATAGGGTATATGATTTCTTTTGGAGACATTTAAATGTTAAATACTTGGAAAGCTACTCTTCTAAATAAAAACAGTTCTATATTTACAAGCAAACCATAAAAACACATATAAACTGTATAGTTACAACATCTCCGTATACCTATTTAAACCACTCTTAAAGGTACTCCTAACTTGTTTGTTGTCTTTTTATCCTCCCCAACTTAATTTGCACATCACTATTTATCAGTCTCGATCTTTTTCCATGTTTATTTTATGTGCCCATGATTATTTGTCTCTCGGACATGAGCTAGACTTGGAATAGTGAATCCAATTTGAACCAGGGAGTCAGGAAGATCATATCTGTCTGTACACATTGGAGAGTGTAGTTTTTGCCATTTCAGATAAATTCTATAGCTCAGAGTCCTTAAACATTTCTCATCAACACTGCATCTTGGAACTCTGGGAAGGTATCAGATGTTAGTGCTGCTTTACAGAAATAAGGTTTCCTCTGAGTGTCCGGTGCTCCTTGTAGGCCTGTTTTCTGACCAACAAGGCAAAATGTTGCTGTGAAGACAGAATGAGAAATCAGTAGGTGAAACAGAAACACGTATATTTCATTGCCAATTGCTGCTTAACATGCAAAGTCACTCAGACATCTGGTCTGTCATCTTCTTCAAATCTGTGTTTGCTACTCTCCCTATTTGTGGTTTAATTTTAGATTCATTGTATTTCAAAAGACCTTATCTCGATTTCCTTGCTTGTTCAAAGAGCCCTTTAAAGATGGTAGCCACAACTGCATAAGTGTGAAATGTTCAACCAACCAGTTGGGACTTTGTTTTCCCTAATAGCAAATTATTGAGTGGACTGATGTACTAAACTAATGATTTGGGGGAGTCCCAAAACCAAGACGACACTCATTCCTATGAAGATTATGACATATCATGAGGCTGTAAAGACAGAATGAAATGGCACAATAGGGGTTTCCAAAGTGGCAAATCGTTAAGACTGCCCCACTTTCTCCCCCAAACAGATAAAGGGTTCAAAAAATCAACCTTTTGGCTAATAGTCGAGTGCTTTACAACTACACTACCAGGAGAAGAAAATTACAATTAAACTGCACCTTGAATAAAAGTAGAGTTTTGAGGAATTTATATATGTATGTGTGTCTGTCCAATTGGTGGTGGGGCATCTAAACAATGCGTCTAGTCTTAAGCACACTGGCTTTATTTCTTTTTTGGGGGGGGGGGTGCATCACTGTTCTCCAGCAGTGGGAGTAGGAGGTCCAGCCCCAGTGCTGGAATTGAACCTCCGTTCCAGTGGGCCGCAGTCCCGCGCACAACCACTACGCCACAGGGGCTCAGCCCTTGGCTTTATTTCTTAGTTTAGTCACAGCAACTTATATACTCAGTCTAGCCTTACTTCTGAGACAATTGAGGTCCAGAGACAGTAAGTAGTTTGTCAAATCACATAGCCTATTCAAAAAAGCAAGCCCAGGATTGGGATTTTTGTTAATATGATTTTAATAAGCATTTATGTTTCATCTTTCTTGGACTTCATCAGCTGTAACTCAAAATCAGTCTAAAATATTCTGTTTGAGATCCAAGATCAATTGTTATCAAGAAGTCACAGTTACAGACACCTGTTCTTAAAGTAAGCTTATCTTAATCATTAGATGTTTTACAATGAAAAATAAACTTCAAGATGCTATAGGGAAGGCATAATGAAAAAAAAAAACCCAAAATTGAGGTAATAATAAAATAGTTGAAGAGACAGAGTTTGGGGGGCACAAAAGGTTAACAAATTGTTTCTGTTAACTTTAGATTGTCATTTCAATGAGGAAAATTGACTTACCTCTATATTTCATCACGCCCATGATCACTAAGTTTAAAAATACACACCAGAGTCCAGAAGTTGGTGTGATCAGAAATCCATTTCATTCACTATGAAATTTAAAAGATTAAAAAAAAAGGTTGTCCACAAGCTATCAAAGGATTAGATTCATTAATCTTGGTTTGAGGAAAGAAAAGACATGGTAGCGGGTCTATAAGATTTTATGTATGGTTGAATGTATATATTATATTCAATTATTTGGGAAGATCAGCTAACACACATGTATATTCCAAACTAAAAATCGCCATCGGTCAAATTCTGACTCCTTGCAACCATACCATACAGGGTGGAATTGCCCTCCTAGGCTTCAGAACTACGGTTCTTTAATGGAAGAGATGCCTCATCTTTCTTTCTGATGGCTCCAAACGACCGTTTTGGCTGTTAGCAGTCCAACACCTAATCACTCTATGACTAGGGCTTGTACATACACACAGACACACACATTTATGTATCCCGGTGGCCCAAAGGGCGATGCAGCAAACTGCTAATTAATGTCAGCAGTTTGAACCAACCTGCTACTCTATGGGAAAAAGATGAGGATTTCTGCTCACATTAAGATTTACAACCTCAGAGACTGAGCCCCGGTGGCGTAGTGGTTGTGTGCAGGACTGCGGCCCACTGGGATGGAGGTTCGATTCCAGCTCCACGGAGCAAAGGCGAGGCCTCCTACTCCCACCACCTGAGGGCAGTGATGCCCCCCCTCCCCCAAACAAAACAAAACAAAACAAAAGGTTTTCAATCTCAGAAGTCCTTAGGGGCAGTTTTACTCTGTTTAGAGAGTCACCGTGAGTCAGAATTTACTCAGTGAGTTTGGTTTTTGGGATATATGTATGTCACTAAATGATATACGGTAAACCAGAATTTTAAAAGTCAGTTTTATTAATTGGTATATTTTTTATAATTAAATTCATTTGTGCTAATTATGTAATGACTGGAAAATATCAATATAAAGTGTAAAAACAATTAGTGATTCATGCACAATCTGGAAATTTATGGTAATAAGAGCTTGAGTGGTATAACGAAGTATATCTTCCACCAGGGTAGTGGTCACATGTTGGACTGCAGTCTGCATTGCTCAGCAGTTCAAACCCACCAGCAGCTCCACAGGAGAAAGAATGGAACTTCTATGGTCAGTAACAGTTACAGTCTCAGAAACCACAGGGAATTGTTCTGAGTCAGCATTGACTTCATGGCAGTGAATGAAATTTCTCATCTTTTACTAGCAGATAAAATTGATTTTTTTATACACAGTGATTCATTGATTACTTAAAAATATTGCACATCTCCAAGATCCACAAAATAAAGTAGTAAAACTAACTTGTATGTTCTAATCATTCAGCTGCAGTTAATTGTCAAGTTCTACCCATCTTGCTTTACAGTCCTTCATCAATCTTTCTAAAGAAAATGACAAACACAATGTTATTTAATGTGATTAACTTCTCTACGTGGATTTTCAAGTTGCTACTATAAAACTATTGACAAATTTTAGTTCTTATAGCAGTTCAACCCATAACCACTACACAGCCAGGGCTATCCTCGATATGCAGATGAGACAACTTTGCTTGCTGGATTTGAGTAGGATTTGAAGCACTTGCTTATGAAGGTAATGAATGCAGTCTTCAGTATGGATTGCAACTCAAGTGTAAAGACAGCCTCAAACCCCAGAACTGGACAATTGAAAACATAATAAATAGAGAAAAGATTGACAATGCTAAGGATTTCATTTGTCTTGGGTCCACAATCCATGCTCATGGGAGCATAAGCCAAGAAATCAACCAACATTCTGCATTGGGTGCTTCTGTTTCATTAAGATCACTTTGAAGTGTATGCCTGACCCAAATCTTGGCTTTTTCATTTGCCTCATATACATGTGAAAGTTGGACATTGAATGAGGAGGACTGAAGAGGAATTGATGCATTTGAATGATGGTGCTTGTAAAGAATATTGAAAGTACCATGGAGTGCCAAAAAAACAAACAAATCTACCTTAGAAGAAGTACAGCCAGATGCTCCTCAGATGCTAAGAGGGTGACATTTCATCTTACATACTTTGAATCTATGGTCAGGAGAGATCATTCTTTGGGGAAGGAAAACATGTTTAGTAAAATAGAGTGACAGTAAAAAATGGGGAAGGTCCTAGACATTATGGGTTGACATGGTGGCTGTAATTATGGGTTTAAACCTAAGAACAGTTGTCAGGATTGCTCAGGACCAAGAAGTGTTAGTTTTGTTGTACACATGCTTGCTATGAGTCAGAATGGAGTCAGTGGCACCCAGCAACAACAACGTTGATATAGTAAACAAATAAAATTTTAAATTATAATGTAGTAATTTGTACTCAAATTTCTTCAATTGTCTTAAAACATTTTCTCTTTTTTTTTCAATCATTTTATTGGGGGCTCTTATGGCTCATAATAATTCACATATCCATTGAGTCAAGCACATTTGTACATATATTGCCATTATCCTTTTCACAACATTTTCTTTCTACTTGAGCCCTTGGTATCAGCTCATTTTTTCCTCCCTCTTCTCCCTCCCTTATTAACTTGATAATTTTATAGCTTATTTTCATATCTCACACTGACCGCTATCTCCCTTCACTCACATTTCTGTTGTTTGTGCCCCTTGGGTGGGCAGTGGTAACTTGCCCTCTTCTCCCCCCACCTTCCCCTACCCTCATGGTATCACTACTCTCATTATTGTTCCCCATAGGTTTATTTACCTTGGATTTCATGTGTCAAAAGCTCTTATTTGTACCAGTGTACATGTTGTGGTCTAGCTGGATTTGTAAGATAGAACTGGGGTCATGATAGTGGGTGCGGGGCTGGTGGGGGGAGCATTAAGGAATGTTGCTTGGTTTGTCAGTGCTATACTGCACCCTGGCTGGCTAATCTCTTCCTTGTGACCCTTCTGTAAGGGGATGTTACTTAAAGATGAACTTTGAGTCTCTACTCTGCCCCCCTCATCATTCTCATCAATATGAATGTCTGTTTTGGATCTTCTGATGCCTTATACCTGATGCTAATGACACCTCATGATCACATAGACTGGTCTGCTTCTTCCGTGTGGGCTTAGTTGCTTCCCTGCTAAATGGTCACTTGTTTTCCTTTAAGCCTTTAAGACTCCAGATGCTATATCTTTTAATAACCTGGTACTATCAGTTTTTCCTCAGCACATTTGCACCCATTTTGTCCTCAGTGATTGTGTTGGGAAGGTGAGCATCACAGAATGCTAGGTTATTAGAACAAAGTGTTCTTGCATTGAGGGAGTACTTGAGTAGAGGCCCAATGTCTGCTTGCTACCTTGATAGTTAACATATGAATATATGTACATAGATATATTTTCCTATCGCTATATGTAAATATATTTACATATGTATGGGCCTGTATTTATACTTCTATAAATGTCCTTTGCCTCCTAGTTCTTTCCTCTATTGCCTTTTACTACCCCCATGCCCAGTATCATGTTCAATGCTCATTCAACTTTCAGTATTTCGGCTCCCATCTCCATTGCACTTGATCAAATCCTACCAGGTGTTCTACACCCTCCTCACCATCAATTTCAAATCACTTGTTCCCTTGTCTCTCAGTTTGTTTGTGACCCCTGGAACTGTTGGTGCCATTGTTTTCTCCTTGGGGTTGTTTATCCTGCCTGTCTTATATAGATATACATGAAAAAAAACTATAAATAGTTTCAGGTCTGTCCGTTTACTTTTATGAATGTTTTCTGATGAGTCTGATAAGGTGCCAAGCCTTGGCCACAAAGTCTATTTTTGAGATTCCTCGGGGTCTTCATTGTTTTGCTCCCTTCGCTGCTCTGTTACACTCCCTTTGTGTTTTGCCTTGGTGGTGGGGTGGGGGTGGGAGGGTCAGACTGGGCATCATTCCCATACTGGGTCTCTAGTGCTGGTCCCTGTTGCCTTATGGTCAGTGGAGGGACATGGTGTCTTATGGTGGGACCAATTCTATGAATGGTTCTCTGTGTGAATTGGCTACTCTGAGCAGGAATATTATCCTTGGAGTTTGGTGTACCAGGATGCAGTTTTTCTCTCTCTCTCCTTCCCTCTTAGTTTGCTCCTGTGTCCTCCGAGCAGATCTGCCCCTCTACCCATTATCATGTTTACCTGTCCTTCATGTCTCATTAATTACTCTCTGATACACCTCAATTGCTCAATTGAAAAACTCACTGGAAAGCTCCGTCATCCTCACCATCAATTTTAGAACACGCTTATTCTCTGTCACAGTTGTCAGTATTGGCTCACTGCCTACCTCTCCCCACATCCTTTCCTTCCATGTCCCCCGCCCCAAGGAAATCTTTGTTTTAGTTACTGTCTATAATATTGCATCTCCTGCCTACTCTGTATAGATAAACACCAATAAAACAAAAACAAAGGAGCCCTGGGGGCTGAGAGGCGAATGCACTGGGCTCCTAACCAAAACCAAAACAAAAAGCAAGGAATTTACAGATAGTCACAAGTCTAACAGGGATCTTCACATTGAGCAGATGAATATCTCTCTGTTAATTCGAAAAAAGAACATGTTATAAACAATCAGTCCAGTCCCCATTTCTTTCAGGGTACATATTCCGGTTCTGCTCACCTAACAACACATATACCCTTTTAGTCTTCAGCATTTGTGTCTGAAAGTTGCCTACCTTAAAAGTCCCCGTTGCTATTCTTGCAGTCAGAAATGAAGTGGTCTAGTGTCACTCTGCCCCCATGTCCCCCTTCCCAGTCACATGTTTAGACTTTCAGTGTGGGCCCTTTGTGAGTAACCTCAACCCGTTCAGATGGGCTGCCAAGTCCTGTCCCTTAAGTCAGAAATCTACAATAAGAATTCCAAATCAGACTTTGTGGCTTCACTCCCATCACTGATCTGTTGCACTCCCTTCTTGGCTTGTCCCCATGTGGGCAGGACAGACCAGCCACTCTTCCTGAACTGTATGGTCAGTGATGGTCTCTGCAGCACTGCCATCTAGGGAGAGGATGCCATATCTCAAGGCTAGCTTTGCAGTCAGCTCTGGGAATGAGCTGTTCTGAGCAGTAACATTGCCCTTCAGGATTGGCACACCAGAATTCAATCTGCTCTCACTTTCCCTTTTCTGTGGAGATATAAATGATGCCATCCTCTTAGGTGGGTTATTGCCTACCTAACCTGCATTGCGATAGTTTTTCTTCCTCTACCCCTCTATGGACCTTAAAGGCATGTGAGGGAGGAGGGTAGAGTAGATGCCTTTCAGCGTAGGACCCATATGCCTCTTTTTTTTTTTTGATGCATGAATCATTGAGTTTGATCAGAATTATGCCAGAATATCTGGTTCACAGACCAGGAACTGTGTGTTGAGTGTATTTTCCTTATGCCCATCCTGCTGTTTAGACTTACCTCATGGCCTCATGTTGCACTTTACCTTTTGTGCTTGGATACATTCAATCAATATAGTATCCTCCAACTCTTTTTTTTTTTTTTGGCATCACTTCCCTCTGGTGGTCGTGGAAGCTACCCAGCACTGCTCCTGAGAGCTGCCACTGGATTTGAACCGCCAAGCCCGCGGGCCTCAGTCCCACACTCAACCACTTACGCCACTGGGGCTCAGCCCCCTCCAACTCTTTTTATGAGAGGAGGTGTTTTATCTCTTTATCATTATTTTTTAGGAATGAATAGTATTCCAGTGTGTGTATCTACCAGAGTTTTTTTAAAAAATACATTCATATACTAATAGAAATTTAGGGTGTTTCCAACTTTTTGTGATTGTGATCTGTTCAGTGATGAACATTAGGAGCAGATGTATGAGCATGGCCTGTTTCTTATTTTTTAGGGCATATGCCCAGTAGTGGGTTTCCATCTTAGGGTATATGCTCAGTAACTTGATTCCCATCTGCCTTAGGTATCACCAAATCACTTTCTACAGTGGTTGCATGTATCCACAAGTCCACCAGCAGTGAATAAGCATTCCTATCTCATTACACCCCCCTCCAACATTTGTTGCTTTCTGTTTTTTTGAATTGGGCTACCTTTGTGGATATTAGGTGGTATTTCACAGTGGTTTTGATCTGTATTTCCCAGATAACTAATGATTAGGAATATTTTCTTCTTTTTGATTAGGAATATTTTCTTATACATCTATTGGCCATCTAGATTTCTTCCTTTATGAATATCCTGGTTAAGTCTTTTGCTCACCTCCTAAGTGGACTATTTGTTTTTTTTCTTGTTGTAAGCTTACAGGATTCTGAAGATTTTAGTAATAAGGCCTTTTTTGATTTATCATTACTAAATATCTTTTTCTAGTCCATGGGCTCTCACTACTTTCTTGATGAAATCTTTCGATGTACATGTGTTTCTTGTTTAGTATGTTCCACTCATCTATTTTATCTTTCTCTGGGTGTGTATGTTTCCTTATGTCTGCTAGTGCTAAGGTTCTTAGCTTTTCTCCAATTGTCTCATTGAATATCCTAATAGTTTTGGATTTTGCCTCAAGGTCTTTGAAACACCTTGAATTTGCTCTTGTGTATGGAGTGAGGTAAGGATTGTTTCATTCTTCTGCAGGCTGATATTCAGTTTTCCAGCCCCATTTGTTGAAAAGAGCATCTGCTTCCTATTTGTTATTTTTTGGGACTTTGTCACAGATTGGTTGTCTGTATGCTGCTATTTTAATTTCTGGATTTTCTGTTCTTATGCATTTGTCCAAATACCTATCATTATATCAGTACCGTGCTGTTGTGACATCTGTGCCTGTATAGTAAGTTTTAAAGTGAGGTAGTGCAAAGTCTGTCCACTTTGTTCTTCCTCTTGAGGAGTTTCTTGCCAATTCTGGGCTTCTTTCCTTTCCATATGAAGTTTGTAGTTAGTTTTTCCATTTATTTGAAAAATGATACTGGGATTTTTATCAGGATTTAACAGAAATTATATAGTGCTTTAGCGGGATTGACATCTTTATAATATTGAATTTTCTAACAATTGAGCATGGGTATTTTTCCATTTATGAAGGCCCTTTTGGTGTCTTGTAATAATGTTCTGTAGTTTTCCCAGTACAGTTCTTTTGCTCTGTTTTATTTTGGTTAGATGTATCACTAGGTATTTCAGTTTATGTTTAGCTATATGAAAGAGTCTTACCTTCTTGATCTCATTTTCCATAATTCCCTCAGTTGTGTTCTTCTTAATCATGTATACTGCCATTATACCATATTCTTCTACTGTTTCCAGAAATCTTATTGTGGAATCTATGGGGTACTCTCTCTTTAAAATCCAGTCACCTTCACATAACAATTTCACATTTTCTTTCCTCAGACATCTACTCTGATACCTTCCCATTTCATGATAGTGCTAGTTAAGATCTCTAGGGCAATACTGAATAGTTGTGGGGACAAGGGGCATACTTGTTGGGTCCTCTTTTTCAGTTGGAGTGTCTTTGTCTTTTCTCCTTTGATTGTAATGTTGCTATTGGATTTTCATATTGGGGGTATCACTGCCTCCGGTGGTCATGGGCGCTACCCAGTGCAGCTCCTGAGAGCCACCGCTGGATTTGAACCGCCAAGCCTGTGGGCTGCAGGCCCACACTCAACCACTTAGGCCACTGGGGCTCAGCCCATATATAGTTTTTTTTTTATATTGAGGCAATTTGCTTCTAATCCTATCTTCTTGAGTGGCTTTATTAGGAATGTGTGTAGAATATTGTCAAATGCTTTTCTGTGTCTATTGATATTAGCATGTGGTTCATGTCCTTTTCCTTGTCAATATGATGGATAATGTTGATGGATTTTTGGGTGTTGTACCATTCCTACATCTCTGGTATGAATCCCACGTGGTCATGATGGATTACTTTTAATATTTTAGATCATTTTATTGATAAACATTTGTATACTATTGGATAAAATTTGGATAAGGAATTTTTTGCATCTATGTTCATTAGAGGTATCAGCTTGTAGATCTCTATTCTTTATGGGATCCTTTCCTAACTTTGGTGACAGTGTTAGACTAGCTTCATAAAATGTGACTGGGAGTGTACTTTCTTTTTCTATGTTCTGCAAGAGCTTGCATGGGTCGGTGTCAGTTCTGCCCTCAAAGCTTGCTAGAATTCTCCAGTGAAGACATCTGGGTTGGGGAGTTTTTAGTTGATAGTTCCTTGATAACCTAATGTATTTATTCTTTCAATATGGGTCTGTTCAAGTTCTTGAAGTCCATATGAGATAATTTCGGGAAGGTTCGTTTTTTCAAGTATTTGAACATGTCCTTCAAGTTGTAGGGTTTTCTGGAGTAGAGTCCATCATAGTGCTGTATAATTAGTCTTTGAATTTCATTGCAGTCCATTGTAATTTTCCTAATTTCATCCTGCAACCTGGATATTGGTATCTATCGCCTTTGATCTTTTGTTTGATTTGATCGTGGTTTGTTGATTCTTATGATGCTTTCAAAGAACCATATTTTTACTCTTTCCTCCTCCCCCATTCATTTATCTCTGCCCGGATTTTCATAATTTTTCTTTTGTTATTAGAAGGATTATTCTGTTGACTCTGTTCCAGTTGCTGAAGGTTTTGTGATAGAGTCAACTATAAATCTCTCTTCCTTCTTCATGTGTGCTTTAATCACTATCAAACATCTGATAACTGCCTTTGCTGTATCCCATAGGATTTGGTGTTTTGTATTTTCATTCCCATTTGTTGCTAGACACTTCCTAATTTCATCTCTAAGTTGGGCCAATTCCCAGTCCTTTCTAGGAAGTAAGTTTTTTAGCCTCTATATGTCTGCCCTTGTTTAATTGCTCTTTTTTTTTTTTTTTGCTGATTTCCAGCTTTATGGTATTCTGGATGTCTGTGTCACCTCTATATGGAACTCTGTGCTTTATGTGTTTGTGTTTGCTTGCATCCTAGCACGTAGTCTATTTCTCAATATGTGCCATGTGCACTTGGAAACAAAAAAGGTGTTTTTTTGGTCAGTGGATGGAGTGCTCTGATATATCTATCAGGTCAAATGGTCAGATTCTACTGTTTGCTGCTGTAACCTTTTTACTGTGCTTCTTTGTCACTGATATGTCTTTCTTGGAGCATAGTTTATTGAAGTCTTACACAATGATTATTGAACTTGTGATTTTTTTTCATCTTTTGAAGGATTTGATTGACAAAATTTGTGGCTATCTCATTGGGTGAGTATATGTTTATTATGTTCAGTGGTTCTTAGTCTATTGATCCCTTAAGCATTATATAGTGCCAGGGTCATGGTCTACTGATCCTTTGAGTAATATATAATTCTCATATTTATTTCTTCCCATGTTCAGTACCTTGAAATTGATTTTGTCAGAGATTAGAATTGCAACCCCTGTTTTTTTAGATTGCCATTAGCTTGCTATGTCTTCTGCCAACCTTTGATATTCAACCTGTTTTCGTCTGTGAACTTGAGATGTGTCTCTTGTCTACAGAAGAATGATTTTGTCTACAGAAGATGGGCTTTGTTTCCCAATCCAGTATGTTAGTCTTTGTATTTTAATAAGTGAGTTCAGACCATTGATATTCACAGTAATTACCTTCATCAGTGGATTTTTGCTCCCATCACATGCCTTTTGTGTTTGATATCCTTCTATCACCCTCCTTAGTTGTGTGTTATGTATGAGTCAGGGATTCGTCTTGCCTTCTCTGTTGGGTAAAAGAGACCGTGGGCATTGTTCTCAGTGTGTGGACTTCTGGATGGTGTTACACAATGTGGTGGTCTCCTGATTGTGTTCTGTGGATGCTGGTCTTCTGTTCAAAGTGAGTTGGAGAGTGATTTTTGTAGTGCTGAATCCTTTTTAACATAGTCTCTAAATTTTTCCATGGCTTACAAAACATCTACCTCACTTTCAATTTTAAGAGAGAGAGAGCTTGGTGAGATAGAGGATACTTGGGTTATAGTTATTCTTTTCCAGCTCTCAAAAGATGCTGCTCCATACTTTCCTCTTCTTCATGTTTTCTGCAGATAAGTCTGTGCATATTCTCATCTAACTATCCTTATAGATAATTGCATTTGTTTCTCTAACTGCTCGTGATTTTTCTACTTCTCCTCAAAACTGGATAATTGGACTACTATATGCCTTGGTGTGTTCTCAAAATTCAATCCAGGTGGTGTCCCCACATCTTGTCAGCAATTTTCCAATCACGTTCTCTCTAATTCCCTGAAATCTAATTTAAGAAATTAGCTATACTCTATGAATCAGTATACAGTCTCACATTTGGCCATTTTTCTTTCCAGGAGAGCTTAATGAAGAGGTTCACTGCTGGAAATTTTGTCCACTAGGAGGACATCCCTTCATCACTGTCCTTAAAGGAGATCCCAGAAAGGGTTTGTAGTGCTGCTACTGACCACTTACAAGTAGCACCTGCTTATTGTGCAGCATCTTCAGCTAACTAAGTGTGAATTTTCTGTTCTGTAATCAAATTATCATAAGGAACACTCCAGGTGGCCATAGGTGAGATTGGGAGAAGGAAGATACTATGACAGGAGTGGAGACTGTGGGCATTTATGCCATTTCTTTAGGCAGCTTAATTGTACCTTTAGGACCTGTTCTAGCTTGATCTGTATATGCCACTTCCATTGAACTATGAAGTTTTGCTGTGCGTGTCCAATTTTACGATGCTGTGAGTCCAACAATACCCAGTACATGATGGGCAGCTCAGGCCTCATGGTGACATGACAGCCCATCATGAGGCATGTAGTCTCCACTAAATCCCAGTAACAGGCCAACAGCTCTTTTTCAAAAGGAGAGCAGCTGTCTGCAGATGATGGCAGGACTTTCGTCCAAAATCCCAAGGGCCTATACTTTGACTCACCTACCAAACATTTCATGCTGCATCTCTATCTATGACCAACACCTCGAAAACCATTGGGTCATCTGGATCATATGGCCCCAGTGGCAGAGCAGCTTGCACAGCAGCCTAAACCTGTTGCAATGCTCTTCTTGTTTTGGGCCCCACTCAAAATTGGAGGCCTTTTGTGTCCCTTGATAAATAGATCGACGTAGCATACCCAAATGAGGGATATGTTGCCTGCTAAATCTGAAGAGGCCCATTAGATATTATATTTCC